>JAOBAT010106557.1:0-15138 GCA_026413305.1 Hydrozoanthus tunicans
TGTATTTTCTGATGAGCTTGGCACCCTAAAGGGGTACAAGGCTGACCTAAAAGTGGATGAGAACTGCAAACCACGGTTCTTCAAGCCACGCCCGGTACCGTATGCTCTACGCCCGAAAGTTGAGGGGATCATCAGTAAAGTAGAACACAGTGAGTGGGCCACCCCTATTGTCCCTGTCGTGAAACGAAATGGCTCAGTCCGAGTATGTGGGGATTTCAAGCAATCGGTCAATCCAAAGCTCATTGCAGAACAATATCCTTTGCCACGCATAGAGGATATTTTCGCTAACTTGGCTGGGGGCAAGCATTTCAGCAAATTAGATTTGCGTCAGGCCTACCACCAGATGGAGGTTACTGAAGAATCAAAGAAACTTTTAACTATTAACACCCACAAAGGCCTTTTTCGATATAACCGCCTCGTTTTTGGGGTGACCTCCAGCCCAGCAATTTGGCAACGCGTAATGGACCAGGTATTGCAAGGAATACCTGGTACCCAGTGCATCCTGGATAATATTATCATCACAGGGAAATTTGACAAAGAGCACCTAGAGAATCTAGAAAAAGTCCTAAAACAGCTTCAAGAGGATGAGTTGAGAGCCAACAAGGCAAAGTGTGAATTCTTCAGAGAGAGAGTCCAGTTTTGTGGTCATGAGATTACTAGTCAAGGCCTCCACAAAACACAAGAGAAGATTGATGCAGTAGTTAACGCACCGAGGCCTGGGAATGTGCAGCAAGTCAGAGCATTCCTGGGACTTGTCAACTACTACAACAAATTCCTACCTAATGCAGCCACAGTTCTCCATCCCCTGCACAGATTGTTAGAGAAAGATAGCAAATGGCAGTGGAGTGAACAGTGTGAACAGGCCTTTCAGGAGGCTAAGCATCTGATCACATCCAAGCTAGTGCTTACCCACTATGACCCAACACCACCAGTCAAGCTCGCGTGTGATGCGTCAATGGTAGGCGTTGGGGCCGTTCTCTCGCACGTAATGCCTAATGGGGAGGAAAGACCTATAGCATTTGCATCCATATTATAGGAACAAGCCCCATTCAACGAACGGAGAAGGTTCTGCCTAACTAATGATGGGACGTCGTTTGCGCACCCGTCTAGATCTGCTGAAACCAAACTTGAACAAGAAGATGGTGAACAGACAACAGGAGCAGAGCATGCTGTCAGCTAGTTTACCAAACCGGATGACTAGGCAACTTAAGGTTGGTGATGCTGTAATGGCGCGTGACTATCGGGGAGATTTAAAGTGGCGCCTTGGTCGTGTCATCGAGCAGACAGGGCCTCTTATGTACTGAATTCGAGTGGATCCTGACCTGATCTGGCGCCGACACATCGAGCAGCTGGTCCCAACAGGTGTGCGGCCAAATTCTCTCAGTTCCAAGGAATCACCCGATTTCAGTTGTGACCCTGTACCGGAGCATACAATTCAACCAGAAGTTCTGTCCACACCAGTGACGCCCAGTGATCAGGTTCCCATGACAGATCCAGGAGGGGAGCCAGGGGATATAACTCCAAGTGAAGGGGCCCAAGGACCACCAGAATCCGCAGCAGAAGTAGCTGAAACAGTTGGCGAGAGGCGATATCCACAGAGGGTGCGGAAAGCCCCTCAAAGACTAGATCTCTGATTAGTGTTTTTCAAAGAAGATGCAATTCTGATTGCATGTAATGAATATTGTTAGTGATTGAACTGGACAGAAACGTTTGTATTTACTCACAAACAGTGAACATTATTGTTGGGCTAATTTTTTAATGTCAGTTTATAGAAAACCATACGAACTGCAGGAGTTCATGTTTTTGTAGGGAGGAAATGTTATGATCTTCCTATGGATAGTTGGGAGGCCTATGCGATGCGCACGCACGTGCGATTTTGTTGAGAGTGAGCCATTTTGGATCGTTGTAGTTTTAATTTGTATTCAGTAAATACACGACATGTTGAATGAATCGTATGCCAGACTCCGCATAAAACTGTCGAGTGGGTTAATTTGTATTGAAGTGAATGTGAAAAGGACTACTCCGGACTCTTTAGAACTGTGAAAGGGCACTTTTTCCCGTGCTTCTTTTTCTGCTAATGATAGTTTTATTGCGTTTTGGAAGTAAATTGCCATTTAAAAAACTGATTAAACTAATCTGTACTCATCTTATTTTGATAAAACTATAAATAATAACATATAAATTATGAAACACTCAATGAGGCTTGGAGGATAGTACCATAAAAATGTAACGTAGTGGCGGTCCCCCGGAAATATAAATGGAGGCTGCTTTAAAATGTGACGCATAACATATTTCACGATGGGTCACTCAGGGCCATAGCAAGCCTTGGAAAACTGGGGGCACACCTGAGCCCCGAAAGCGCGACTCTTCTAGAGGGGTTAGGGGGCACGCCCCCCCGGGAAACTTTGAAAATAGTTATTTCAAAACGTATTTCCTGGGTTTTAAATACCCGTTGAAGCAAAGTCAGAATGTCTAAAACTTTTACAAAATTTTCCGTTTTCTCAGACTTTGCATGGGTAGTTTGAAGAGTGAGTGTAAAGTGAAGATCAAACAAAACAACAAACGCCATGCCATGGATATCATACCTAAGAGTTGCCTATTTTCTTTAGTAAAGCGTGGTGTATTTAGTCATAAAAAAACTATGCCTGGGTCAAAAATGGTAAGAGCATTGATTGACACTATTTGGGTCATGATTTGATTTTGTATCGCATACATCCAAAAACTTGGATTTTCTCAGACAGAAGCTAGCAATACGGCCCTTTAAAATAATTATTGGTCTTAATACAAAGTAAATAGTAACTAATGTCAAATCAAGATGAAAGCACCAAGTTTGCCTGTTCAAGAAGCAGCTAGTTAGTTGCAATACTTGTGACTAAGTATAGAGCCAAGCAACCAGGCGTGAGGTTTTGAAACTAGGCTAAACAACAAAGCGGCTGTTTGAGTAGGAAAGGGGTTTTTGACTCAAAAGAAAAGAAATTTATCAATCTTACCAGTATTGTTAAATTAATGATAGCAAGAAATAGCAGTTCTTAAGAAATGCCAGAGACTTTCAATAACTCAAATTTTATTTACTATTTAATTAAGAACAACTAAACCTAGACACTTTGGTATCTGTTATGTGAAAAATATTTTTAAAAATGACTTGACCTGTTAAAGTTTGCTTAAAAGTTCCGAGTTTGCCTTAGATGCTTTCATGTTGCAAATAAAAAAGATGGGTCGGATGAACCCCATAAACCAAAATTCTTGCTAATGGAAAACAAGAATTTGTCTTTAGATGAGACCCTACTTGAATAATAAGTGTAGTATTTGGAAAATCAAAGTGATGTATACAGGGGGACCCATGCAGTTCATAAATGCTACAAAATTTAGCAAAATATGTTTCCCCCTTGGAACAGAACTTTAACAAAATGACGAACTCTGGTATCAAAACAGCAAAACAAGGATAAAAGTTGTTGTGATTAAATTATGCAACTTTGAAGAATGTGCAAAGGAATATAGTTGCCAACGGGGAAAGAAAAGCCATTTCACAAATGCAATTAAAAACGCACAGTATAATATAATAATAAAACTGAATATTAACAACTCGGGCAAAAGGTTGTATCTCGCAGTACATAACAGAACTGAGCGTAGATAGCTAACAGACCACACTCTGATTGAATCTCAACCGTTGCTGATGAAACTGCAACAAAATCTAGAGTGATTGAATCAATTGAAGGTTCAGGCAACTTTATTCATTTTGCAATTCAATAACAGAAATCCACAATCTCAGCTCTTCACTTTTCTTATTCACAAGAAAATCTAAATTAGCTGTTTATATTGGGGTTCCTAGCTAGCTGTTGAGTGAAACTAAAACTTGAGTACCACATTCTTAAAAATGCAACAGTATTTTCAAGTTTGTCTCCTTTGGCAGTCACACCAATTTTATAGGTCATTTTTCATAACTCAACTACTAGTAATGGCAAAAGAAGTCAAAATCAGAAATCTATCTTTTTCTTTTTTTTCAGGAGTTTCATGTTTTTATAAAAGTCAGAAAATTTTGTGATATTACATTAATCTCAGTTAAAAACTTATAACAGTCTACTTGCATATGTAAGATCTCTTTTGGTTGGGGGCATGTAATTGGTATTCATAAAAGAAACTGGCTCAATGAACACTATTAGCAGCTTGTTTCTATGGAAATTTGACTACTAGGAGAATTTTGTGTTTCATGTAAGCTTGTCAATGATCTCATCTGAGATGAAGGGTTGAGACCATCTGCAAGTAAATGAGTACTTTCATTGGAGTCACCATTGCCAAGTTCCTTTGTGAACAAGTCACTGCCATGGTTTCTTCCAAGACTTTCCATTTGAGTAGCTCGGATAGCTGCACGATAGACTCCGCGCGAGACCTTCAAGTACAAAACAGTAGAAATGGCTTTAACAGAGAAGTCTGGAATATATTGAGATCCAGCTCCACCTGTGTTGGTAGAAGCTGATGCCATTGTGAGAGACTTGGTACCAAAGCAGGAAAATGGTCCTTCCTCAAAGGCAAAGTCCTCGGCCCCAACCTTCACCTCTACCCGCCCCTGGAGTACAAGAATGAAGTAATCAGCAGGAAGACCTCTTCGGAATATATAATGTTCAATTGCTTGGCCATCTTTGTCCTTGGTGATTTCCAGTTTGTGGATCACATCTTGCTTCAACAATCGCTTCAGCACATTTTTGGAGATGATATCATTGCTAAAGGCATCCACGGCTAAAACAAATTAACAGATATAGTCATTCTTAGGAAACAAAACTTATGTTGTTTCTATTATGGTATTGCACTTTTACCAAGCTAAAAAATAGTGGGCACAAAACTAGGTGTTTACAGATACATAAGAAAATGGAGGGTGAAACAGATAAGCCTGTTTGATTACAGATTTATAATTAATAACGATACATATTTGTATATTTAGGTCAAGTCACCATGCATAATTAATAGGTTATGGATCAAAACTTCATGCACATGTGCACAATTGTTCTTTCATTTGTTTTCATGATATGAATTAGTTGATTTTACCATCAGCTTTTAGAAATCTTAAAATTTACATTTTCCAATGAAAATTAATCTTTATATTAAGCTGTTAAACTGTAATTATTACAAGTGAACTACTAGCTGTGAAGACCCTCTTAAAGATTGAAAAGAAAATTTTTACATCATTTTGCTTCTTTCTTTCTTCTATAAAACAAGAGTTTTTACCTGTTGATAGATACTGGTAGACTGCTAAAGCATGCTGGGATGAGACTTTAGGTCTATCTTCCTCTTTAGCAAACTCTGAGAAGTCTTTCAGTGCTCGCCTCCCCGGTATTTCTTTGCCTGACTTGTTATCCACTGTTGAAAAAAAAATTACATGGCATTCATCAATAACCTGACAACAGTTCTAGTTGAAGAAACCAAGAAAATTTGCAGTCTTCACTAAAACAGAATAAGTTTAGTAAGTATGATTTTTATGGTGTAATATATATACATGCAAACACTTCAGTACAACAACTTATTTTTATTCAAAATTAAAAATGTAAAAAAACAAACTTAGACATTATAGAGAAACACATCCACAGCTACTATTGCCAACATGGCTAAATACTTGTGTGAAGTGTAGCATGTGCACTAATATCAATCAGTTCAGGTAATCAAAATATGTATAATATTAATTAACTAAAGCTATTATCATTAGAATTGTCATTGATAATAGCAACATTTATGATAATTAAAACTAAACATGTCTTTTGTATTCTGCTTGAATATACAGAAAGGTAGCAAATGGTCCCTTAAAAAACAAAAGTTCTGGCAAATTATGGCTAGTGCTCAACATCTCATTGTATTTCGTTATTCTATGGGTTTCGTATTTTTTTATATCTCCTCACATTTTCAGCAGATCTCGAAATCTTTACTTTGCTTGAAATTTGTTTATTTTGTATAATCGTATTTTATGTCTCAGTCTCAGATTATTCATTCCTTTCAAAGTCTTGGGCTTGGATTTTTAAAAAGCCATCTTACCATCTCAGTTTTACCATTTGCTAGTAACCTCAACAAGCTAGCATACCAAGCAACTAAATGTTCTACTCACAATAAACATCAGTTTCATCCACAATTTCAGACTGAATAATTTCTTCAATAACATCTTCAAGTGTGAGAATACCAATGGCTTCATAAAAAGGATCACCTTCTCCTTCGGAATTCACCTTGATAACAACAGCCAAATGTGATTGCCCTTTCTTAAACTCTTCCAGCATTTTGTCTAAATGTGTGTCGTGAAATACAAAATTCACTGGATGATTGTAGAACTTCATTACAGTCTTCAAGGGAGTACAATCATCAGGATCTACTAAAGCCAGGTCTTTAACAAATAGTAATCCTTTAACATTATGCCGCTCATTTTCATAGACTGGGATGCGACTGTGACCAGACTGCATAATCAACGTCAAAGTCCTAAAATCAAGAATTGAAAGTTCATCTAGGAGAAAGCAATCCTCTAGCTTTGTCATAACATCCTCAGCAGTTTTACTCTTGTAGTTTAACACTCCTGTTATGATGTCCACTTCATCACCTTCAAGGTCATTAAATTCATCAGTAACCTTTAACATCTCCAGCAGCTGTTGCCGATTGTAGACAGTTCCCATTTCTTTTCCCAAGACTAGATCAAGAATTCTACTTATAGGAAAGGATAAGGGAAATGTAAGAAACATAAAAAATTTAGTTATCCACAAAGTCCTTGCACCAACTGCAAGCCCATGTCTGGAGCAAACACTCTGAGGAACGATTTCACCAAGAATAACAATGCCAGCAGTAGAGCCAATCACTGCATATATTCCATCCCCAACCAGCCCGTCTAGGAGAATAGTGAAGGAGCTGTTAACCAACACGTTACCCAGTAACAGGGTACACAAGAGGTAGTTACCGTGCTTGCGCACTGGTCCGATCTTTTTGGCGTACCTCTGTTCACTCTTACTTCCACTGTTCATCACAATCTTTAACTCTGTGGGATCCAAAGCCATTAGGCCTAAGTTCAAGCCAGAGAAAAGGCCGGAAAGACAAATCAAAACGCTAATAAACACTATCTTTAACCACAATGGAAAAAGCTTCCCCTCTACTGCATAGGTACCTAGCTTCGTAGAGTCCGAATTCGAGCCCTGATGTAACCATCGCCTTGTATTTCCGGTCCCCTCTTTCAAACATACGTAATAAAACTGATTCACTGGTAAATTATGCAGAACAACAACAATTTGTCCGACATGATTTGAGCTAGCATTAGCTTTGAAATAAACCGGCTTCGTCTCTCTATCATCGTCACAATTTGTGTTGGCTTTGCCTGGTTTGGACGTAAAAGAAACGCGTGTCTTGGAGGTCAGGCCAACACCATACAATCTCAAAAGTAGTCGACTATTGGCGGCAACTCGTAGGACTCCATTGTCGATTTTCCATTGCGAATCTGAAGGGCTAATTCCTATTACTTTCGGTTCACATTTTCCACTTCGTAGACAAATCAAAGGCAACACAATTATGAGGACATTTGCATAGCTATTACGCTTAGCACCTAAAATAGAGGCCATACGCTTTGATATACACGATCTTCTACACGGGAAGATGACAAGTCCCGTGACCATCACGACATGATTGGTCACAACCTACCTGCTCTTAACCATATTTAGAACATAGTGGTCTGCAACACCTGCCAGAGACCCCAGGTCAGCGGTTGCGGAGTTAAGATATATACTTTGTGTGTGCAAATCACAAAATACTCGGCATAAAAAATAGTCGATGGCTCGATTAGTTCTCTGCTTTCAGCTTGCCAGTATCCATTTTGATATATAAAACATTGAAACTGTAGCAAATTTTTTGAGAGATAAAAACAATTTACCTTAGAGCCCCACTAAAGTCTACGTAAACCCCGGGGCATCTACAAAACGGAATCCTTAAAATTAATACATTAATTCTGACATTCAGTTGTGCGGTAATAATTAAAACAAAAATCCGCTTCATTATTCCCTCGGACCCAAAAACAAGCCCCAGCGAGGGGGTTATTTTTGGAATAATGTTAAAACATAACGTTGAACTACTGAAACGAGGTAGGTATTCTTTTAACTATACAGTGTGGTATTGGCAGCTGTAACGTTATTGAAAATATGAAAGTAAAAAAGAAACAGTGACAAAGACTTGTTGTGATTAGAAATGATTAAAAAAAATTACAGTTTCTTTAACAAAAAGTTGGATTTTCAAAACTCAAAGTGTTCAATCTTTAAGCCAGCTTAAACATAAGATACCTCCCCCTCCCCCACGCGAAAAAAAATGGTGAAAAGGCCCGCCGATTAGATTCGGAGAGATTCGCTAAGCAAAACCTACGACTGTTACTAAATCTTGGACTAAATAACAGCAATATAGTAGATTCTCTAATAACGTATATAGTCAATATTGTATAGCAATATTTGTTCAAAATTGTATATGTTTTCACACAGAAAAAAATGCCAGACCAAATTCACTAAAAACGCTCTGAAACGTCTCAAAAAGCGTTTTCCGATCCGAAGCTCGAATTTTCAAAATTTTCACGGGAGAACAAGTTCCTGGACCCCCTAGGCTCGAACTCTCAACACCAAAATCTGGATCCGCCCCAACTAGGTATAGTTTATAGTTTCCTTTCTGTTCCTTAGCTTTGATTAATTGTGTGTGTGTGTGTGTTTTTTTACAGCTAAAGAAGCATATGTGGTTAAAAGGGTCATGAGCCTAACTAAGTGCATAATTGCTTGACCAGTGCTTGACCCGACGAGTTTCGGTCGACTGGAACCTCGTGTTTTTTAAAGTGAGGTTCAGTATAAAAAGTGCGGCCTTAGCGTTGATTGAAGTGCGAATTTTTTTAAATTTCATACAATAAGGACAGGGCACGACAGTCTTACTTGGTGTTTCTTTATGAAACACAGTCATGTGACCAAAACTTTATCGTAATTTTGAAAATTAAAAAATAAATCTATACTAAACTAATTCAAAACTACTGCAAATGAATTCTACTTGAAACAGCAGCTGAAAATTAGAAATTGCATCAGCTGGAAGAGTTCTTTGTAATCGGCCATCTTTAATGTAAACATTGCAACATTGAGTGATTAGATCCATTGTTTACTTAATGAACTTGTCATTCGGCCATTGAATGCCAATTTTTAGCATGTTATTTCTAGAATAATGCTACGAAACATATTTTGGGGCTACCATAACCCGCTTTTTTTGCTCAAAACGATCTGAGAATCTGACACTTATCAAAGCCGTTTGATCAGTCCACTGCGCCGGCAGCCAAACGGACAGCTAGTCAACCCACCCCCAGTTTAAGGGTGCCCAACACAGCTCACCGATATGGTAAATAACCTGAAGGACAGCTTCTATCTAGTCGTTGTTTGCGTGACGGCATTCCACCTCACTGGTAAGTGGCTCATATCAGATTTATGTGACTTGTTGGTTCACAATCTTTACAACTAGACAAGTCCATCAAGTTGTATACGATATTAAAAAACCGAAACCAGATCATCTGACCGATTCGTTAATAACACGAGTTTTAGCCAGGTTTTACTTGTTAAATTTTAGCTAGTTCGACAACAGTTTTAGCAATATATTGATGCTGTCCTTTAATATAATTTTATAAAGTTTTGAAAATTAAAGTAAGTCGATTGAGGTATAGATATATTGTCAGAAATTTTAAATTGACTAAAAGTCCATGTTATAAATTTCACATTTAAGTTTTTGACACCAGTAACTTTAGTACAAATTATTCAACGGCTCCATCACATTATAATTCATTCTCACTCAACTGATCATTTTGTAAACGTTTTTATGGGAATTTTTTACACGTGTTTGTCACTTACTCTCAAGTAAAGAAAATGCAGACAAAGTCATAATATTTGTTATTTTTCCAGAGACGGAATGTGTATCATTTTCAACAATTCCTACGAATCCTTTCCACGGACTTATTCATTCACGAGTAAAGCTAACTTGGGAATACGCACTCTTACCGAACGAGACCGCTCAAAGATTATTAGTGAGACGGAAAACTCTACAAGACAACGAACAAGATACAGAACTGGTTGAAAAGAAAAACGACACAATTAAACACTTTAAAAATTTTGGAGAAGTTATTGAACTCATTGGAGACTCTACTTTGGTTGAACTCAATTTGACTTTAACCGACGAAGGGGACTACTGCTGTACCGTGCTTGTCGACCTCCCTGGCTTTGTGAAAGACAATGCAACGAGTTGCATTCGATTAATTGTACTTGGTAAGTAAATGCGCAATAAAACTAAGGACAGAAATAGTCTGGTACTCAGTTTGTCAAACCAATCTTACCTTTCAGTAATAGATCATAAGACTTGTTGACGAAGGGAAACGTTTTACACTTACTGGTTGTGTAATTGACATAGAACACGCGGTGAAAACGGAAAAAGCCGATTCGAACTTGTGTATAGTTACTTATCGATGTCACTATACCGTCTTATTACCGTTTAACCAAAACTTATGCCAAAACCTTTTCTTCCTTGTAACGGTAATAACTCGCTCAACAAGCTTAAAAAAATACCTTCCAGCTAATTTATCCGAAATTCTACGTTAAACTGGTGAATGGTAGAATGTTGGATGAATTGTTTGTCTGTTACACAAGCCTAAGTTCATGATTTTTTGACTGACTGCCCAACAAAAGAAAAATCAATTCAGAAAACGGAGAAACATATAAAATAAGGTTTTTCCAGAGGCTACTTAACAACTTTTTAATCTACTTTTCTTTCTTTCCCTAGCTTGCGCGCAGACGCCAGTCCTCGCTCGGCCAATCTAAGCGGCTATGCGTAGACTATATTTTGATATCATTGCATGACGTCAACATGCACCGAGCTTAGTTGTAATCTGTTTATGCGGTGTAATTTGTCGAAGTAATCTACTAACAAGTCAGATATACACTGCAAAGCGTATGATTAACAAGTTTGATTTTATTAGGACTAATATCTTAAACTATTCAGACTGGGGGGGGAGGGAGAGGGAGATAAAAACCCGCACCAGGAGCCCATAATTATGGGCTCCTGCCCGCACCAAATTCAATCACTCATAACTTTTAGAAAACTGCAGCAAAAGCAACCAATCTTAGCGAATTTTCCTAAAATTTACCCGGGAAAAAGATGGTTGACCTCAAACCTAATTAGTTTACTGGTGTTGCTATGGCAACTCTCACTTTCAAGCCGTATAGTTACCAAAAAGAGAAAATACCTAATTTCAGCGATTTTTCTAAGGCAATTGTGCATGTAGATTGGCACCTAATCTCGTTTTTGGAAAGCAATTTAAATTTGTTCCCTGAATTGTTAATTGATGTACAATACTTAGATGACGTCACCACTATTTCGCAATATATCTAAAAATTGTGAAACAGCCACCAGATGACGTCAAAACGACGTCAATTGCAAAGCCACGTAATTTTCAGATCCACAGAGTGCGGCAGTACTTGCATGGTAAGTTCTAGTTTTATTTGTGGCAATCTAATGAATTATTGCATGCAGCTGTATTTATTACCTACCTCCCCCCCTCCCCTCATTTTTTCATGTTCATAAAAAATTATTCTGATATGTGTGAAGGCATATAAGAAGGTGCCATTTTCTATCATTTAGAAAGGAAAGCGGGTTATTTTGTATTAATGCTGCTTTTCAGCTTCTCTGTCTGCTATTCTGATGTCCGCATATTTACATACAAATGTCGTCATTATGACGTCATTTGGCCCAAAAATCATTATTTTGTGACAAAAAATAAACGAGCTTCCGATTATGTGTACGTTGCCAAAGAAATCATTGCAGTATCTTTAACAATTCCTGAATTGCAGCTGCGGGTTGTTTCCTCCCTTCCTCAGCCTGCTGAGGAACCCCCCAAAAAGCCCAGTCTGAATACGGTTAAGTGTTGTTAATGCTGTTATTGCTGTTGCTGATGTTGTTGAAACTGCTATTATTTTTGTAACTGTTGTTGTCGTTGGTTCAGTAAAACAGATTAAAGGCTCAGCAAATTAGATGACTAATTTCATCTAATTCTTGGGTCTCACTCGATCCGGCTCCCTAGCTGGAGACGCCAAAGATAAAAGACGAAGCGGCCATGTTGAGGCCTTAAACAAAAGAAATCAACAAAATTCTTTTTTTCAAGGGAACGAACGTCGCCGCCATGACGTCAGGTGTATGGTGGCCTAGAGTTGTCATAACGATAAGCACAAAAACTTAAAACATCATTTCAAAAGTCTTAAATTTATATTTATTTTGCAGTTATTGAAAGCAAATTTTTAAAAATCAGCAGCAGTGAAAAAAAATTTAGAAACTTGGGTGAAAATGCAGTATCTCTCATAACCCCAAATAATAAAAATATAAAATGTAATATAATTGTAAAAGTATAGTCTGCGCTCTTCTGGCCGAAGACTGTCATAGACCAGAAGGCATTGCTCACCTGGTTGTGAGAATTTGCATCACTATGGCGGCTATAGAAGAAGAATGGCGCAATTTTAAAAGGAAAATTAAAGAAACAATGAACAGCTATCCCTAGTAAAGCTACCAAAATTGGAAAGCAAAAGAAAGGAGTTTCTCTGCCTGATGATCTTATTACTGTCCAAAGGTTGAGCCCAGAGGTGAAGGGAGCCCTACAAAAATATTCACGCATCGGGGCGCGGGTGTTCGTATGAGTACGATGAATTTTCCATTGATAACATGAAGGAAGCGTCAGTGAAAAGTGCTAACGGGAAGATACTTCTCTGGCATCCCATAAGCTTATCATGTCCATCTAAAGAGTGCACCCAGTTTGGTCCTAGTGAATTGAATTTCCCTTATGTTTTTCCCTTTGAGCTTAGGGACACGTTCCTCCATAGCGTGAACTAGATCACGTGGTACACGCAGTTCATGAACTTGTCGAACTTTCTTACGCATCGCGCGATTGCCCCAAAACTTGCCAGGTCCCTACATTTCCGAATTTTCGAAGACGCCGATCTAAGCTTGCTAAGTCCCAAGTATAGCAGGAAATATCCCTCTTCACGAAATCTAGAATCTCCTCCCGACGATAACCCTTCTTTACATATTTTCAAGAGCTTCTAAGATTAACTATGTATTCTTCAATAGATACTTAGTACGTGGCATCTATTGAAAAATACATAGTTAATCTTATGCTAATTGATAAGCTTATTTAGATAGCCTTATTAGATCTTGTAGTTTACACGCCTGATGAGAGAGAACTTGTGTCTCTCGAAACAAGTTTGTAGCGTTACGGGCAAATTTTGACCTTTCAACCTTAGTCATATAGTTAAAAGCTCCCTCGCGTAGAGCACTCTACGGTTAAGGAATAATTTTCCCGTTATACATATATATAAATATATATAGTTCGCTAACTAAGTGAGCAATGCATTCTGGTCTATGACAGTCTTCGGCCAGCAGAGCGCAGACTTTTTTTTCGATTAATATATTACATTCTATTTACTATTATTTTTTATTTGGGGGTAAGGGAGATGTTGCATTTTTTCTCAACATTTCTAATTTTTTTTCCCATGCTGCTGATCTTTAGAAATATGTTTTCAATAACTGCAAAGAAAGATATAATATTGAAACATTTTGAAATGATCTTTTTAGTTTTTGTGATCATCGCTATGACAACTCTAGGCCACCGTACAGGTGCCACCCGGCAATTGCTATACAAGATTTACATATCAGAAACGAAACTGAGTTTGCCATAAAAATCTTATTACAGAAAGGTTTTAACTCCTGTCACCCGATCAGTAACTTTTTCATACTCAAACCAAACAATTGTTTTTAGTGCCACCATCAATTACTATAAACCCTAGAAACAAGACAGTAATGGAGGGAAAAAATGTTACATTATTTTGTAATGGGACCGGGAAACCTTCACCCCGCATATCGTGGCGGTTAGCAACAGCCAACGACAGCCACAGATCATCGATTGAGCATGCGCACATCGGCAATACGCTGCTGCTTTCAAACATTAACCGAAGCCAAGGCGGCGAGTATCAATGCATGGCAAGCAGTATCAGTGGAAATGTGACTGTTTTCGCCTCAATAAACGTTTTATGTAAGTACTTCTTTTCTTTTATTGGCTCAAAAGCAGGATCGTCTAAAAATTCTTGTATCAGCTTGAAATCTTACCAAAAAATAAAAAGTGTTCTCAATGGTTAAAGTAAGAACTAAGAGTGTCAAAAATATAAAGGCATTGACTTTTGATTGGTTATAGTTCTTGTGTTTATATACATATATTCAATTTCTTTTTCTCTTTTGTTGTTAACTTTAATTTGTCTCTTCAAAACGAAATACTACAAGACTTGACAGAGGGAAAGTGCAACTCGTCAATACAAAACAGTTTTATGTTGTTTTCTTCTTCTTAGAAAGAAATTTGTATTTTAAAAGAAGCAGAAGACGTTTGAAGTTCAACAGCCGACAATATGCACGCCCGCCACAACTACAAATCATCAGGCACAGCGGCTTGCCCAGTATCATAGCAACATTTTTATCATCAGATCCTGCTTCAGTTGTCCCTTTTAGCCAACGTAACGTAACTGTCAATGAAAGCACTGTGGTAAAGATTGTTTGTAAGGCCACGGGAAATCCACAACCACATGTCAGTTGGGTTCGGAACTCCAACAGAACGTCTGTTGTTTCTTACGGGGCAACACTGCAAACAAACATCACAAGCAAACGAGAAGAAGGTCAATATACTTGCATTGCAAGAAACAGCGTCGGTCCGCCTCACGAGGCCTCAATCCTGATTTTAGTAAAGAGTAAGTAAAGCTAACATTGGAGATACTCGATACTAGTCCGAAAGGGGGTGTTTAGTCATACACCGAGTACGTATACACCTGAGAAAGGTGTGTAGTCATACATGTACGTATGCACCTGAGAAAGGCATGTAGTCATACAAGTAAGTATGCACCTGAGAAAAGTGTGTAGTCATACAAGTACGTATGCACCTGAAAAAGGTGTGTAGTCATACAAGTACGTACGTACCTGAGAAAAGTGTGTATTCATACAAGTACGTACGTACCTGAGAAAGGTGTGAAGTCATACAAGTACGTACGCACCTTAGAAAGGTGTGTAGTCATACAAGTTCGTACGTACCTGAGAAAGGTGTGTAGT
>JAOBAT010106568.1:0-15137 GCA_026413305.1 Hydrozoanthus tunicans
GAGTGGAGGGAGGGGAGGGGAGGGGGGGGGGAACACAATGGAAATTTTAATAGATTTTAATGGTTCCTTATAAGATCTGAAACTCCTATTCAAAAGTTATTTTGGTTAACCAAAAAATGTTTTTTGGGGGCAATTGCCCCCGCCCCGTTACCCCCAGATCCGCCGCCCATCGTGTTAATCTATTTAGAATTTTGTTACTTTAGTGGATAGACCTTGCCAAATGAGGAAGAGCGGAGAAAAAAAATTAAATTTCGTCAAAATTTTCCTTGGTTCTTGATATTTTAAGGTATTTTAAAAGCTCTTGAGTTAGATAGACCATCAGTCCAAGTTTGACTCAAATTCATCCAAAGGTTGTGGATCGACTGCAGGTTTTAAAAAAGCAAGTTTGTTGGAACAACTCATGCCTCATCAGTGAAAAGTTTTAAATGTTAAGATATCTCTAGAGCCATGTTTTGATCATTCTATGTTGTTAGGTGAAAGGTAAAAACTCGGTACTTACGAATGGAATTTCAAAAATTGATTTTATATCTTGTACTTGCCTTAATTAAAGTTTTACAATAGCCAACACTTTATAAGCAACGTTTGTAAATTATTTCCCCATATGCGCGAATGATCGAAACATGTTTTGTTCGATAAGATTGTTGCTCTGTTCCTTTAATTTTTTTGTCAAGTCTATTATTTTACGCTCATATAGTAAGATCTAGTTATTGGCATCTGTGATTATGTCATTATATCAAATTCATTTGTAGTACTATTTTTGGTCAATGCGAAATCACTATAGAGTATTAAATAATTGGGAATAGCTAAGTTGCAAACCTTGAAGTTTCACATGCGGTTTTTTCTTATAAAGTCCATTCATATTTAGCAAACAGGATGAGAATATTAATTTTATCAGTTTCTTAGACATATCTAGACGACTTTTCTTCCAATATTTGGAAATTATTTCCACAGTTTCATGGTAATGATATAATGCAACAAAAAGTTTTATCCATTCTTTTTCAAATGATTTTAAAAATATAGATTAAAACGAAGTAAACAGTTATTATGGCTAGCTTGTCCAGTCCAAACCTCTCTATTCTTCCTTTTCCCTAGAAGTAAGCTGAGATTTGCAATACAGGGAGAATGGTGATAGTCAGTAGCAACAGTAAAGTACAAAAAAGAACGATTGTTACTAAGCAGTCATAAAAACTTTCTTTGGAAAACCTCGATGTTCTTATAAATTGCAAGTGTAGCTAGATTTGAGACTGACTCGACTACACTGCAGACATTTTTTATCTTTACTTAACTCTCTAATTTTTTGGTACAAAAGCATAATCTTTTCACAAAGGCTTCAAGTAAGTTTGATAACCTTTCGATTCTTAGTTTTCATTGTTTTTTGTCATGTTTGGGTGTCCAACGATAATGGTCCCTCGTCCCCCTTCCCCCCATCCTCAGCGAAACATTTCCTAAGGGCAGATAAAATCGATTACAGGGTAACGGTAATGACCGGATGTCAATGAATTTGAAAGGGAAACTTAGTACTTTCTCAGTTTTAAAGCGAGCAGCCATTTTTATAAACGAATCTCTTTGGCTTTTTTACTGAATATAACATGCTCACTTGGTCATTTCTTCTGTCATTAGATGTGTACCAGTCCTAGGGAGTCAGGCAGTGGAACGTTTGTTCGAACTGTTGTTCCCGATAGCACACTTGCCATACCATTGGCTAATCTGCTTCAAAAGTACAGTTGGAGACGTGTTGGGGTCTTGGTTGAAGACGATCAAGTGTGGGCTCGCCGGTCCAAGTACATGAATGTCTACCTAACTACAAACGGTGTAAGAATTGGTCTGGAAAAAACTATCACTGCCAGCAACGTTTACAACCGAGCCAAGCACAAATTACCTTTACAGGAGGCGCTGGAGGGTTTAAAGAGTGAAGCAAGTAGTAAGTAAAGTTCTTGGAATTAGAATTTCGTTTAAGGCTAGGGATAGGCCTTTATCACGCTAACATGGCGTAGAAACGTATTCAGTTTATAGAGAAAACGAGTTCCGAGTCAATCTTAGCACATTATCAAGAGTAAAGTTTCACAGTCTCAAAGATCGGCCGAAATTTGACGGAGATTTAAAGGTTTGAAACGAGATAATTTTCAAATTAAAAGTAAGGTGGACGGGCACAGCCTCGTTTCCATGTTTTCCCCATACTTTTTTCTGTAATAATAAGGGTAGAAGATCAAGTTTCACTGAGAACTTTGTATCTGCGTCACTTTTTGGGAAATGTTTGCGAAATTTTTCAATTTTGCTAATACGGATGCGCTGAGTTTGCTGGCTTCGTTTAACAGATTTTTGCGTGAATTCGAAAAGGGTCTATAGGGGAGTTGACCCCAGCTGCAAACCTTATAGCATGTCGATTCATATACATAGTGCTTCATCCGAGGTGAAAAGCCTTCCATACGGCGCATTGAGTTGGAAAAGACGGGAGAACTGGTGAGGGGCTTTTCATTTCTCTCCCAAATCCCTCACTAATTCTTCTTACTCTCCCCAATCTGCTTGCGCCTACTACGCGGGCTAACACAATGTGAAGATCGAGTCAAGTTCTGTGGTAGCTCCAATTATCCCGATAGATAACTTAAAAACACCGATACTTTTCCAATTTGAGTGATAGTTGGTGGCGCATCGTATAAAATTTCTAACAGGATAAATTACCTGAAGATGACTTTATAAGTCGAAAACGTTTGTTTTAAACTACCATTTAACTTTTATACCATTTTTGATATTTTAACCTATTTGGCGTTTTTATGTATTCTAACAGACTGATTAAAAACTTCTTTCCCCTACAGTTATAATACTTGCTACGGAATACAATCTCGCCTTGGAAGCATTAATCGTTGCTGGTGAACTTGGAATGAACGACGGACGATTCGTATTCATCTTGTTTGAGCTCGATCCAGTACGTTCATGGAACAAGAGAGAAGCACCATCTAAGTGGTTTGTTGAAAAGTTTGGCAACCATTCTGCTCCACTCAGCTCAGTAACCAAGGAGGTTCTTCAGTCATCGCTGTTACTGTCAGTACGATCGAACATTTCCAGTGGCTATCAAGACCTTCTCAAAGACCTGAAGCAGAAGAGTCACGAAAGCCCATTTTACAGCAATGTCTTCCAAAAAAATCCGAGCATCGAGGTTAGTCTGGGCTTGTGTGTTTCTCTTCTAACAAAAATGTTTAAAGTCCCTGTAAAGCTTATTTTCCTAAGTTCTACATGAAAAGAAGAACCCTTAAATAATAGTATTTTTCGAAAATAAAACTTTTTCTCGCCGTTCCTGTTACATTTTTTAGACTTTAAGCATGCAATGCTGACGTAGCAGGAGGCATAAAGCTGAGGCAATCTTTTTATCTCAAAAAATTCAATTCTGGCTACAATAGTCACATTGATATAACTTTAACCAATGAGTTAATCCCTTCAAATTGTTTGAAATAAAAATTTTGTGACATTTTTTAACAGAAATGAATTTAAAAAAACACACATAACTCACTGCTGCTACGTCACAGGTTACCAGTCCCCGGCCTGCTCGGTCAAAATTTATGTTCCAATTTTTTTTCGATTAAAAAGCATACTTAGACGTGGAAATTTTCTTTGGTTAATCGAATTTTGAGTTCACAGATGACAACAGTTTTAATCCAAAAGATAAACAATTAAGCTTGATAGGGACTTTAAGCGTTCTTACACTTAAATGGGAGTATAGTCTGTTTAACTGTTTATTTTGAACTAAGTCCTGGCATCATATTACTTAGTTTAAGAAAATAACTTGAAAATCATTTATCACAAAAAAAAGCGATACGCATATTTATAGAAACACTGGGCACTGTTAAGGCAAGGCAAGGATTTTTTAACAAACTAGTTAAATCGATAAATGACATCTTGTTTTTGAATCTTTAGTATAGGTTTGTTTTTGGCGTGGTAGACCATAATTCTTACCCAACTTTTCCATAACGCTTCGCCACTGAAAAACTGAAAAAGGTTTTCTGATGCCGATTTCTTACAATTTAACCTTCATAGGCCTTTCAATTTATTTCGCAATGTTAAAATATGATTATTATTGGTTGTAATTTTGCTTGTAGCCTCCAGTGTTTGCCGCTTACCTTTACGATGCTGTGTTGTTGTATTCACGAGCTGCAAAACAAGTTATCGACAGGAGTGGAAGTCCTTCTGACGGACGGGCTATATTTAACCAATTAGCCAACACAACCTATCACAGTAAGTGAATCTTACCCAAATGTCGTATCATTCGATGAGTTCTTGATAGTTGTGACAACGATAACGGTATGATGGCGTTTACGCAGTATAAAATGACGATAACGGTATGTGGACGAAGTTAATGATAATGACAAAGATACCTAAAACAGTGAGGACAGGATAACAGTAGCAGTTAAAGAGCATATGACACGAGATCAGTTTTTGAATTATCAAAAAGTATACTATAAAAATCATCTATTTGCCAAGTTTGAGAAACATACGATGAAAGTACGCCAAAATACGGCGTGTAGAATTTGGAATTTTTCCCGCTAAAAGTGTCGAACAATATGACGTAACAGGTAACGTGTGTCAAGCCTCAGTCCATCTAATATGGTGCCCACGATGTAAAGAGATAAGTCAATTTTAAAACTTCCGTAACTGCTGGAGTTTTCGATAAAAAAATATTAGTTACAGATGTTTTAAAGTCGATTTTGATGGACTGTGGCGAGGCGCACGTGGTCTGTTACGACATATTGTCAACTGGTCTTCTGGAGGGGACATTTTTATTGGGAAAAATTCAAAATTCTACAAGCCGTATCTTTCATCGTATCTTTCTCAAACTTGGCAAACCGATGTTTTTCATTGTATACTTTTTGAAAATTGAAAAACTTATCTCGTGTCATATGCTCTTTAACGACATAGTGACGATGATAAGTACTACGATAGCAATGGCGATGAGATTTACTATGTAAATGACCATAACGATAACAATAGCGATAACGGTGACAATGGTTATGTTAACATTTTGATTACGATGACGACGACGACAACGATGATGTCATCGACTACTACGATGACGAAAGCGATTGGTGTTGACGATATCGATATGACGATAGCAACATGACATTGAGGACGATGAAAACGATGAAATAAACTATGGTAGAATTTATGATAATTACAAGATTTATGATTGCGACAACACCGATGATTATGGGGTTTTTTTATAGGTTTTTCCCCTTGTAAGCTTGTTTTCCGCAATTGATCAAATGTTTAAAAATATGTTTTCTTGTAGGTATTCTAGGTTATGATAGATATATAAACCCTCAGGGGGACGCTGAGTACAACATGGTGTTAATGGATTATCGGAACTCGCCCACTGGTAAGTATTCATTACTCTTCGAATATGAGTCAGTGAGCAGTTTTGCACTTTTAATTAGGCTGTAATGTTTGCGACTCTGTTGAGAAAGAATATTACATTTAAATGTTCAATTCTGGAATCGATCATCTTGTCTGTTGCATAATGAATAAATTCTTGTTTTACCTTGTTTTTTGTATTTGTTTTTGTCTACGATTTCATTTTCAGATAGACTAATCTTAGTATAGCCTCAAAAGCCACAGTTTGTTGTAAAGACCACATAACCTCAACACAGTGTTGCAGCACGTTAAAAACCGGCGTATGAGAGTTCCTAGGTTTTTTCTACTAACAGTTTCTTACAGACTTGGTATTTAACGTTTAACGGGGTTTTAAGCAACTTAGGTTCTTAAACAGATTCCTAATTCAAAAGAGCACTAGCGATCAGAGCTGATAACTACTACAGGGCATATGCAATATGGAAATTAGGTTTATTGCTATATAAGAGTGTATATATTATGTAATAAAAGATGAAAATCATATAGAAATCTTCCTTTTTATACTTTTTAACTTCAAGTACTAGCTTATACCATGCACGTATTTCATATGCTACAGTGTCCATAATACTATTATTATATTGTGAGGTCAGAAGGAGCTATAGTGAAATAATGAAAGTCTAAACTAGTAGTAATCATAGATTCGAAAATGTGTTCGAGCCCGATGACATAATAGAGCAACAAGGTTTTGACAGTGTAATACTTCAAATTTGCCCGTAAAACAAGTTCGAGCAGCAAGGTTAAGGGGGGATGCAATGGTCTCAGGAAGTCTGAAAGATAAAAGGGATCTCTTCTCTTTCCTCTTTTCTTGGGTTTCCTCCCTTTTGTTGTTGTGGGACTTCCCTTTCCGCTGCGCAAAACAACGAAATTACAGCAAGCTTATTCAGTATTCTAATCGTCTTAAGCGAAGATCGAGCTCATGCATGGAATTATACTGTCAGTAAATCAACACAGTCTCACTTGCCTTGGCGATAACAACGGAAACCAGAGCAAGTTTATTCAGTCCGATCGAAAGATTGAGAACATTGCATCATACTCTGAATTCGAATTGTGCATGAACTCATTCTCAGTCTCGTCCGTCATGCACTCATTCCAAGATCTAAATCTAGATCAGGTCGAGGCGAAGTGCTCAATCCTTCAAGATAGCCGACCAGCACCGAAGTCGAATGGCTTCCGTTAACCACGTGCCTGATTTAGAAAAAATGGTATTCCCCAAATCTACCTGAATAGTGTTCGTTCTCTTTCGTCGAACGAGAATGTTATAGCCCACAAGTGCTTTAGGCTTGACGCAATGATAGTTTGATAAAAAATCATGATATGCTGCATATCAGTTCTTGTAAAACTAAAACCTATTGAACATTTTAGGCTAAATAGGTTCTTATGAAAAGGAGGTTTCAATTTTCAGGCTAACAGGTTGTTAAATTTTAGGTGTTTATTTGTTTTGTTGTTTCAGCTTTATTTTTATTTTGTTGTTGTTACTCATTTGTTTATAGTCTCTTTTTGGAACATATGTTTTGTTAATAGGTTTACCAAAGCTTCGAACACCCTAATTAAGTTGTCCGTTAAACTACTCAACATTTGTCGAGTAACCTTTTAAAAACTAGTTAACTTGACTTTAAACATTTTGTTTTCAGAAACGTTTGAGCAAGTTGCAGCTTTTACAGTCACGAGGAGTAGCAGTTATGAATTGAAGTTCGACCCAGCCAAAGCTGTTCTCTGGCCACACGGCATGGGTATACCGTCCGACTCTGCATACTGCTTGTACACTAACACAACCTGTTTGAAACGTAAGAGCCGCTGCTTTCTTAGGGTTTGGATATATTTCTGGAGGGTTGAAGGGTAGGAAATCTTGAACCCGACAAGAAGAAATTAATGTTTTCAAGAATACCCCGCAGAAAAAAGAAGAGGCTACGATTTTGAAAAGATAAATTAATGTTTGTGGTCGATGTATACGTTTAACGTAAAAGTTAGTATTTTTCTCGCTCCTCTCTATAGAAAAATTGTTCTTGCTCGTAGTTGCAAACAAAACTTAACAAAATTTAATTTACACAGCTGGCATTATGCAAGTTTACTGATCTTACTTCTGCTCATAAAAACAACGCAGTATATTGTTTTGTCGCTGGGGATCTGGAGTGTCGAAAAATATTTAAACAAACTCTCATAAAACGCCATGAGAAGTCTTGACTTTAACAGCATCAATTCATGATAAGTGTGATCGTAGGTATTAATGCTAGTTTAACAACGATTAAAATTTTGGCTACTAAGTTACTCTTCTTTGACAACTATGTGTCAAAGAATATAGCTTTTGTGTCGACAATTTAAAAACTGTTGAAACGAGTTCAAACAAACGCAAATGTAATCTGCACATCATTACTGTTGTTCTGCATGTTGAACGCTTTTAAACACTTTTAAAAGCTAAATCTGACCAAGGTTGTCATGCCAACAAAAGTTTTTTGCACGAGATTAATGACTACGTAAACTTAATTAGGTTTCTCGTCTTACCAACTGCGTCAACTTTACAATTAGTTCTAGCATTATTGGAAACTGTGTTTTGTATTAGTTGTGACGCATTTAAAGCTGTGTGGCAGATGCCATCTTCATGTAAAATCAGAAGCTTTTTTGATGTTGTCGCATGCACCAAGTTAAGTAGTAATTTTCTAAAGATTACCTCTTAGATTCGTAATTGTTAAAGCTTCTTGCCATTTATGTGTTCTACTTTCTCAGTTGAGGAAATTTGACGTTCTACTTTAGCCCTCAGTGAAGTATGGTGAGAATGAATCTTAAGGTTAAAGCGTTTTTAGTGGCAAATTAAAGAAAACAGAAAGGAAAGATTCAGTGAAAACTTTAATTGTGAAAGTTTACACACGGAAGGATTCAATGCATTTGTGTTGAAAACATTACTTACCACTACAGGTGTTTTAATTTCGTGGAATGAAAGATTGTGAAAGGATTCAAGCACTTTTGCTTTTGACACTGCCTTATTTATGTATTTCTCAAGGCGACGTTACCCTCGGTCTCCTTATTCCGTTCAAGAGCTCGACTGCAACTGGATCGAATTTCAACGCAGGCAAATATTACGCATCAGCAGCAACGCTAGCGGTAGAGAAAATCAACAATGAGCTCAGATCAAGGCCAGGAATACGAATGGAATTCATTTGGAATGATACATTGTGTGAAGAGGAGAAAGCGATTACTGGAATGGTGTCTCAGTGGGAGAACCGAGTCGACGCTTTCATAGGGCCCGCTTGTACTTGTGACAGAGAAGCCCGCTTTGCTGCGTCCTTAAATGTACCGATGATTTCTTTTGTAAGTAAAGGTCCTTAGTTTCCTCTTAGTAACCACCAGTTTCACCATGGTTTCGAGAACTAACTCCCCTAGTTCAACAACTAGTTTAATTTTGATCCAAAATCTAACTGCTGTTTTGAACAGCTGAAAATCTTCAGAAGTTAATGCTTCGTTTAATCATTTTATTATTTCTTGCTAAAAGTATAGAGTTCAAAAACTAGTCGTTACAGTAACAAGCGTGTGTGTTGTTTATGCCCAATACGCACTATTAGCTATTAGCTTTCATTTGCAGCCACTGAAGGCGTCGTTAAACTTTTAACAGCTTCGCCAATAATTTTGTGCATAATGTCGTTTGTTTTTGGTTAAAGTTACTGAGGTCTTTTAGAGTTTTTGATTTTGTTCTTGTTTATTTTTCACCAGGAAGCTGTCAAGTACAGTTAGTACTGATAAATTACTACTCGCTAGTTAAATTATTGCTCTTGAAATGAATATTACGTCTTTGTTCTGTCCTTCTCAAAACTCTCGCAACTGATAGAATCTTATAAATCGCAAACTACACTGAAACCAAAAATATCGGGAAAGCGCCTAATGATTATAGAATCAAAATACGATTCAAACCAAAACAAGGTACAAAAAATATAACAAGAAGTAATTTCTATCAAGTAATGTCTTCTTTCGGTTTGGAACTTATTTTGTTTCCGTATTCACAAGATGTTTTTACCGGTCTCGGTTTTATTTTGATAACTATCGAAAACATAAAGAAAAAACGCTTGTAGAATATTGAGAAAACTCAGCGGGCTGCTTCTAAGATTGTTTCAGAGGGGAAAAAAATGCAAATATGCTACTGAATGTTGTTCCGTTGGGCAATGTGTTTTACAGAGATTACTTTGTGTGTTTGTTGCACCTTTGTTTGAGTCCAGATTAATAGTCTCGTTAAGCCTCTTGTTAATGTAAATCACAAGGCAGTTTACATCCGCAATGTCTAAGAAATAACCGAAGCACGCAAATGCCATTTTGGCTCTCCCCGCTGAGCTCAAATAATATAAGCATATTCACAGAAAGTACAATGCGAAAAGTTAAAGAAATTATGTCACCAGAGAATCTTTTCTACATGCAAAACATATCTTACTACCTAAAACATCTTTCAGTACTTTGGTTGAATCACAAAACACTATGCCAGTTTGGTCCATATATCAAGACGACTTTTGTCTGTTAAATTTCAAAACCTTTTGAATTCATCAGTTGTACTCATATCAAAGTATAAAATCAGTTGAATTTTAAAATCTTTCAAATTTATCAAACATGCATTGACGATTTGATTTAATTTTAAGATAGCAGTGGCGTAACAAGGGTTTTTTGTTGAAGTTTTCGTAATGATCTGTGAACCAAAATATGGAAACCGTTTTTTTGATCAACGAAAACTCGGAGTTTGATAAGAAGCATGTTATACTTTTTTCAGAAAAATCTCCAAACTACAAAGTTTGCATACCATCTATATGCTTTAATTTCGTTTTGACTTTTAATGCAGCTAACTTGGCCTTTTACACGCACAGTCTTTCCTTTTTTGTCGTTTATGAATATCAAACTTGTTGTTCGCTTCGCTAAGTTAAACTTTTTGCCACAAGATGCGAAAAATGCTTGCCTGCTGATAACATTAGCAGGTCGCTATAATTTGAAAACGTTGTTGTTTTGTTCATTTTGAACACGAAAATGTGGGAGTTCTGAAAAAAACACACAAGCGCTTTGTGTAGCCAAGAACACTGGTACCTACAAAAATAAAGAGTCTTTCTAGAACAGAAAAAAGCCGACTACAGCTTTTACAAACAAAAATATGTACTTGAATACTGTATTTATTGACGCTAAACTTAATGCATGTTAAGTTCATGACAAAACAAGTCTTCCATACCGTTAACAGTGCTTGTATCTGTTTAAGACACAGTTTTGCCGTACAATTACCACGGAGCTTAGAGCCCTTTCAGAAACAGCATCATACATATACAAGAACAATGATAATAGGAATTTATAAATCGATTTCTGGAGTTTTGAATCTTATTTCCTAAAGCAGTCGTTTTGACCAAAACCGTAAGTGAGGTTGGCCAATGAATCTGGATGAATAACGATACTCACTAACATTAACAGCAATGATAAGGATAACGTTAATGATTTATTAAAACTCCAACAAAGACTATTGCGTTTCTAGCGTTCTGCTTGATTCTTTCGATCTCGGTTATCAGCTTATTTACCGATTTGACCATATATGGAAACTAACTGTGCAAGTGCAGTGTTGCAAAGCTAAAAACTGTTCTAGATAGACTTAAGCTGTCATTGTCAAGTATCAAAAGGTTAGAAGAAAAAATCAAGAAATCTTTCAAAACAGCTATTTCGTTGTGCTTGTTGGATATGAAATGATTAAAGAAAACTCGGCGCTGCACGCCTCCTTGGCTAATTTACCAAACCCAACGCGCGTTTTGGAATAATTGTTAAATATATTGAAAACGTTGGCTTACCACTGAGCTAGGGGAACTCATATGGTGAGTAAGGTTTTGTCATAACCCACTTTATGTCCCATTTAAGTTCCCCTAGCTCCAAGGTAGAGCATCCGACTAGTATACGAAAGGCCTTTGGTTCGATTCCCATCAGGAACTCCGTTTTTTCCGAGTTATGTCTCCGCATTATTTCGTAATGTGATATTATAAGCTCGTTTCCTCTAGACGTTTATATCGTCCTAGAGACTTTGAAGTGGCTGCGCGATGCAGTTGATTAAAGAGTGCGTCCTCCACATATGCCTTGCCAGTCCGTGTGTCAAAACCCATTTAATGACCTTGCTCACCATAATTTATGAGTTTCCATAGCTCAGTGGTAGAGCATGCGACTAGTAACACGGAAGTTCTTGGGTTCGATTCACATCAGGAACTCCGTTTTCGTAATCTGATATTACAAGCTCATTACCTCTATATAAGTAATCTGTATCGTAAGATAAGTCGTGAGTAGCCAATGTGTTACTTGCCAATCTGAGTGCGATCCTTGTGATATGTGTAAATGATCCGAAGAACACCAATTGAATGTTTGTTTGTCGTATCTCAGATGTGCACGAGCGAACAAGTTTCCAACAAGAAACTGTATCCCACATTCGCGAGAACAAATCCAGCAGACAAGAATTTGGGTCCCTCAGTGCTTGCTGTCCTCAAGCAGTTCAATTGGGGTGTTGTGGGGATAATAAGCGAGACGATGTACCAAGGGACAGGAATGGAGTGGGAACGTCGCGCTAAAGGACTCGATACATATTTGCAATCAAATGGCATAACTGTTGCTGCACACGAGAAGATTGTTTTCCATTTGGTCTATTTCGTCGATAGACATGGACATCTCTTGAAGAATATTTTAGACTCCATGAGGTCCAAGACTAGAGGTGAGAAATGTTTCTACTTTAGTTGCGTCACAGCTTAAATTCTACTCCGGCAAGAGCTAAGAAACATACATAAACTTGAAATCGAATCAAGAACACCTAGAAGTAGTTATGAAATTGAAATACACATATATTCAGGTGTGAAGATAACACTTTTATCGAAAACGCCCTTGTAAACTTTTAACTTTGACATACCATTTATGCAATTTAACCTTTTTGGCATCATTAATTAACAAAATATGAAACATTTTTCAGCTTTATTCGGACTGTGATGGGCTGAAATTTTTATTCCATACATTCCATTCTAATTACGTCAGAGAGTCAGATGAGTGGTGGTGTCGGACGAATGCCGCATGGGCCAAGTCGCGGAGTTTGTACGTGGCGCTGGGACCTGAGCCCCTAGACATTTCAAAATCATTATCACTTCATCATAATAAAAAAATCAGAAACAAAGTATAACGAGTTTATAACTTGTGATAAAAACCTATCAGAATAAAGAATATAACTTGTTTACAAAATTTCAGAAATTGGAAGACGATTAGTTTCACTACAGCTATTGAACAAAGAACGTTAGAACTGAAATACTATTTAGTAACCGGGAGTGAGATAATTGCAGGAAATCTAAGACTGAGGTCTTATTTTTTAACCGAACAGACGAGGTCAAAAGGTTATTCAGTGATTTAATATAAACAATAACACAGTGAAAACACCGGAAGTAACTTTGCACGCTTGAGGCTACGAGGTTTGGAAAACAAACCTGGGCGAGAGAAATCACAAGAAAGGCTTTTTCTTTAACAAAAATAAATTTTGTCTTCATTTTTAATTGAATAAAGAAAACAATTTGAGAAAAAAAATTCATAATGACTGGTCAATACGCTGAACAGCCTATCAGAGTGTACGTACTTAAAATCTTCACAACTACCGTCCTTACAAGAAATTTCCCACGATCAGCTCATTTGAGATTAAAAAGATTGTCTCTGCTTCATGCCTCGTACTACGTCATATGCCTCCTGCTACGTCATCATTGCACGCATCAATTCTAAAAACTGTAACAGGAAAGGGAGAAAAGGTTTTATTTTCAAAAATTACTATTATTAAGGGTTCTACTTTTCATCTGGAACCTAAAAAGTTAAGCTTGAAAGGGACTTAAAGACTAATGGTTCCATCCGCGAATGAAAAAAGTTTATCTTTTATTCTATGTTTTTCAGTGATTATTTTTGTTACTGCCATCTCGACTGCCAGAGAAGCGATGTATTATGGGGGCCAACTCGGCATGAACGATGGTACATTTGCGTTTATTATGATGGAACTCAACATCGACAGCGCCGTAAGAAAACTCGCCGATCAAGCGCAGTGGTTTAATGGGGAATATATTGAGACGGACGCATTGAGCGAAGCTTCAAAGGAACTGTACAGCTCAGTGTTACTCATGACTGTTAACCCTAATCGTGGCAAAGGTTATGAGCAGTTTGTATACGACATGAAAATTGCTATGTCCAAGGCGCCATTTTACAGTCAGGAATACGTGGGATCTTTTGTTCGTCGTAATAGGACGTTCTACAACTTTAACAAAAAGGTGAGCTTTTGTGATGCACCCTTTTTCCTAATTTTATATCATTTTTACAATATTTTAAGGTTGATGGCCTTAACGCTTGACAGCATCCGAACCATTACTTAAGGGTCCAGTGTAAAGGATTGGTTCCTCTGACCCGTGAGGCCAAATTTGCTACTTTACCAGCTTTTTCTATATACCATTGTGCAGTTTTTTCTGCTCCATCCAAATCCCAAAAATATCACACTTACATTATTGCTAAACAATATTGTTATTCCTGTTATTACTCTTGTTATTATTCTTGTTAGTATTATATTATTATTATTATTAAGATTACCATTATTTTCATTATGTTTATATGTTGTTGGTACCATGTATACGTCAGTCTTATGGCATGTAGGTTTCCCTTAAAATGCTATTTGATTAGCGGTAACCAAACCGTAGTTCAAAGTAATAAGAAGGTACTAGCAAAAGAAGTAATAGCTACTTTGCTTTTTCTTATCCATTATTTTACGTCATTTTGCTCGTTACAGCCTCCGATCATTGGTGCCTACTTATACGATGCAGTTTCTCTATATGGTATTGCTTTGAACCGGACTTTGTCTGAGGATGGGAACCCGAGAGACGGAAGGAAACTAATGAAGACCATCTTTGATAGACCATTCAGAAGTAAGTTTTGTCTGCTCATCTGTCCATTCACCCATCCATCAATCCATCCATCCATTCACCCATCCATCATTCCATCCATCCATTCACCCATCCACCATCCATCCACCCATTCAACCAACCATCAAACCATTCAACCATCCATCCATCCATCTATCCCTCCAACCATTGTTCCATCCACCCATCAATCCATCCATCCATCCATCCAACCACCCATCAATCCATCCATCTATCCACCCCTCTATCCAACCATCAGCTTAAAACTCCAATTGACAATTATGCTACAAGCGGTAGTGGTGTACCTTCAACGTGTTTTTTAAAACAAAATATGTGTTTTGATGAACTAATATGTATACGGCTTACAGCACAATCTCTTTTTAAAGGCAATTATTATACCTTTCTTAACAAATCAAGACATTTGTTTTAGGTATTCAGGGTTTAGACTTCTATTTGGACAAAGAAGGCGACGTTCAGTACAACTTCACTTTAATGGATTTTCGTTGGAACAAGACAAAACCTGGCTGTAAGTGTTTCTTTTCTTTTAAAATGATTGTGTTTGAGAATATTCTATTACAACTTTATTCATACGTCGATTATAACACTTAATAGTATTTCGCAATACCGTAAATCCTGGGTTAAGACACCGAGCGCTTATTCATTTCACCAAGATTTGGTGCGGTACCTATTTAAAAAAATTACATCACAATGGAGTGAGTCACGTTCTACGAGGTGTACATGAAGAATTTAATATCTAAATCCCCCTATTGGAGATAATCAAACCTGAAACTCCAGAGGACATAACAATGAAACACGTAGCCTTTGCAGATGATCTGG
>JAOBAT010106579.1:0-15137 GCA_026413305.1 Hydrozoanthus tunicans
ACATTTAATCGAGAACAAAACTAGTGAGTATCATAGCGACAATAATCTGTCAAAGCCTCAGATATCATCTCTTAGCAAAAATAGACGACGACTTCATTCTACCCGTGATCGCAAACCCAGTAGAATACCTCTTGGAACTCTAAATCGTCTAAAGAGCAAGAGCAGGATGTTAAAGCACTTTGTCTACAAACATATGTATCACAACATACCGAAGTCATCCAAGATGTATTCCCATATTATTAAGCTTAGACTTTTACTAATACCAAAAACCCTCTATTAAGAACCCCCCCCCATCCAGAACTTCAAGTTTTAAATAAGCCCCTCCCCCCTCCCAAAAATGTAAAGATAATAAAACTAAAAAACAAGGCACCCTAAATTGAAAAAATATTCACAGTAAATCCTTAATTTAGGAGTGTTACACATACATTCTAATGATATAGAAATTGCCAATTAAATGACACTGAGTCCTCAGAATACCGGTTCCTATAAATAAAGTAAGCCTGTGTATTAGCAGCCATGGACAGTTGTTTCAGCCTCGTTGTCCTCATCAGCTAACTAACAGGCTCTGACTTGGCCTCATTTACACCTTTATTTAGACCATGGCTACCAAATTGAGATCAGCATTAGCAGTTGATGCACAAAAAATGAAAGTGAAGTGGACTAAAAAAATGGGAATAGTTTGCAAACTGTCTTTGGCTTACTTGCAAACCAACAGAAAAAACATATAATAATATATACTATATGTTTTGTCGCAAGTTACCAATGAAAATCTGGTTAAGCAAAACCACCTTACCCCCTGTCACTCAACCATCAAGTTGAAGACACGGGCTAGCCAAGCAATTAATTACATTACATGAACTCAAACTTTTTAGCTAATAAAGTATATGACCCACCTGTATGCAATGTCATCTGCTATGCCTGGCAAATCAGGTAAATTCAGAGCAACATTAATTTCTGGCACTTCCCCAAGATTTGGTACATAAAAATAGTTTTGTGCCATCAAACGATCAAGCTCCTCCCCCTGCATGATCGAAGCCGGTGCTTCCCCAATACTCTCGTCCTCTTCTTCGATATTCGCTCTGGTTTTGGTCACTGCTCCAGCCAGGGGGTCCAACATCACATACTTCTTGTACGGGTTTTCGGTCGTGTTGAATAACAATAGCGAGCTCACCGACTGAAGATTTCTAGGCAGAGACCCAAGACCTTCGCTTTTACTCGAGCTATCTTTCTTCTTTACGTTTAAATTTACATTATAAAATTGTAGTTTCTCTTTTAATGTCTTGTCATCAACCGCAGTGAATTTGGAATTCAATCGATAGGATTGTCTCTTAATCGTCGAAAACTCATTTTCCTCTGGGTAGAGTGATCTATAATCTTCGAGTTTTTCTGGTGCAGGGTATTTGTTGGTGGAAAAAACTCGAGTTGCCTTTTTAGTGCCTTTGATTTTGTCAATACGCGCCTGAGCGACATCTACTCTGTGATCAAGTTGTGCCAGGCGGTTCTTATTGTCGGATACACGTTTGCTAATTCTGGTGAATATATCGTTTGAAACTTTTTCCAAATATTGTAACGAATCAACAATTTGGTTTATAGATTCCTCTTTTCTGAGTCCCGTTAAGACAAGAGGTACATTATAAGTCTGTACGGCCATAATGAACTCGGCTACCTAACCATAGCATGAGTCCATCGATTCCGCGAACTGCAGACGATGTAGGTTTCGAAGACTGGTCACGAGTGAATCACGTGATTTCCTGAAAAATCCGTCACTTGCCATTAAAACAATCCTAGCTAGCCATAGACTAGAACTTTAATTCTATAACAACCAAAGTTTTTCTTTTCTTAATTTACATTTTTGAGGTTGATTTTTATACAATCCAACAATAAATTAAAACTTTGCCAACCTATAGCTACAAAACTTATGGCTTTTATAGGCTTGTTGGAAAGTTTGACAACTACATGAATTTATTATGTTGCCGAGATCATATAAATGTTAAATTTACAGAGAAATGTATCGCTGTCGCAAGTCACCAGATATGTTAGCTAATCAAATATCTATATTTGTTCAGTGGATCAATTGTTCTGAGACTTTTTGTATTTTTTATGTGGGGCGCCTTATATTGAAAACTTTTGACTCTAAAAAGTACCTCTTAGTATCAATTCTAAAATAGAAGAAAACTACAACAAAAATATGCTTGCTTTACCATTGGAGCCTGAAAAATACTGTTTTTAAAAAACCTTGATTTTTCTATGAAAACCCACACCAACAATGGAGAGCACCTCTATCATGCCAATTTAGGGAGCACCCCTCCCCCCTCTCTGGGCATATATATTACCTGCATTATGTTACACATGACCTAGAACTTTGTATTTTAGATTCATTCAAATAGACTTTTGTACTGACTCAACTGAAGGCAATAAATGTTTTAATTTTTTGACTCACGGGTTTAACAGAGTTAATCTTTCAAATTTATTTCTTACATATTCAGGTTTGGCATGAATCTTGAATTTAAAAGATTTGCAAAGTGGGATGCAGTACAGTCAAACCCCTCAATATGGACACCTCTATAAAATGAACACCCGATCTTGGTCCCTGCCGTGTGTTTTCTCAAACATTTACTGTACATGCATATGCATGTATTCAAGTCTCTATAAGATTGACTTGACTCTAAGACGGACAATTGAGACAGGTCCCAAAGGTGTATGTCCTTCTTAGAGAGGTTTGACTGTACTCCCTAAATGGCATATTAAGAGACAAGGCCTTAGAACAGAAGATGAGTATGGCTACTTCTGACTGCATGATAAACCAGGACTGCCTGCATGATAGTGGATCAGAACTCAGCATTCATATTTAAAAACTAGAGAAACCCAAAAATAAATTTCAGCCAAAACCATCAACATTTTCCTGCCATGGGTTGTCATCAAGATAAGTTAAATGTGAAACAGATCTTACAATTCTTTTTAAGTTCCAATATATCACGAAATATTGATTTTCCAGAGTTAACTTTAAGTGTTCAGTCTTTCTATCTTCAAATTAATGTCTTCCAAATTCTTGACCATCCCCTTGCTCATCAAAAACCGACATGAAGTTTGCAGTTATTATTTTTGTTTGAAATGCTGGTTGTGTTCTATGGATGTGTTCTAGGTAGGATTTTTATCAGCTGTTATTTTCTCCAAGAGCCTTGTTGTTTTCTCTGCAATTACATACTAAGTATTATCTTGAACCCTTGCTATAATAAAATAACTAGCTAAAATTTTCTTATTGAAATTGTCATGGAATTTTTTTTAAAACAAAATTTGAGCCTTATAGAGTGATCTTTTTCAGAACAGCAAAATCCTGGGAGAATATTTTTACGGTGTTAAAAATATGATCTATAATATGTTAAACCATACAACTACACCTCATTGAAGCTCATAAACAATTAAGCAGATTCTTCCAAGGTTTGCATACCCTGGTAGATGGTGCAGAGATAAAGAGTAGGGAACCATATCCTTTGCAGCAAACTAGTTGCCTTTTTTGTTAAATATGTAACTTGTTTAAAAAAGCTCCAAAGTAATACAGTTTTTTTTCTTTATTAAAGTTTACTCCTGCATGCAGTCATTCAGTCCTTTCTCACTGCTCCAGCACCAAATTTGAGTTCTCTCTCGAACTGTTCTGCTGACAAAGTTCCCTCAATTGCCTCGCAATTTTCATTAAACACTGAATAGGCACTCGGCTCCCAAGGTTTCCTGGTCCCTTCTTTCATACTACAGTACAACCAAAAGAACATTGATAGGAACAAGAACACTGTCCCAAATTCTACTTGTATGAAAAATCCCCAGAGTAGAAACCAAAATACAACTTTTAGTATGAAAACAAGTTTACTGCTTCCTGGATTAGTTTCCAGTGACGGCCATCTGATGTCTGGTAGCGTAAACCTTTTAAAGATCCAAGGCCGATTTGACTGATCGTGTGACGACGATCTACAAACAGTTTCTTGACTTTGAGATTTGTGTTTTTCGTATTCAAGTTGTTTTCTGGCACGATATTTCGCCAACTCGTTTTCCATTTTTCTTCCTTTGCTTTTTTCGATGCGTCCTTTAAATGTTTACGCGTGTTAACCACTAATTTGTGGCTAAAGTTTTGTTAGCTAGATGAAAGCCTCTAACTTAGACTTCATTTTGTCTTCCATAATACTTATGACGAAAACATTTTCAGAAACATTATGTTGCTGCAATCACGACGTAGATGAACACTCTTTCACAGAGTAGCCTGGAAACCAGTAAGATGGTTGAGCAATGTTTTTAGTGCATCGTGGCGGTCGAATGTAAAGTACCATGGTAAATTACTAGCATGTGACTATTTAATGGACGACTGGTACAAAATTTATGTTTCAAGTTACGAGTTCAATGTAATAAGTTAGGATCCGTAGTTTTTTGTGCAAAGTCAACCATGCCTCCGACTGTCACGGCCCCGGAATCCGGACACCAAGTCTCAGGTGAGTCGATCTCAAGAAAATGCTATAACATGTCTTAATTATTCAACAATAACATTCGCTTCGTTGCGTACGAATGGCTACACACATGCCAAGCCTAATGTGATAAAGCTTGAATTCAGAAACTATTTTTTATTACTGTGCTTTAGATATCTTTTTTGTATAAGTGAAGTGAAGTTCCATGAAAATTGTGCCTAAATAATCTCTTGATTTGACTTCAGGATGCAGACTCCATTGGCTAGCGTCTGGTTCACGTTGTCAAAGTTTTTATTTGTTGATTATTAATAGGAAAGAATTCTCATCGGCGACTTCAGTGGGACTGAATACTTGTTCATATATATATATATATATATATATATTCAGGAGTGGCTTGGTGTCGCTGATAATTTTTTTTGTTAGTCACAGAGCACTTACTAAATCTAATACTTATAGTGAAACATGCATTTTTGAGGCGCAGTAATTGAAACTACTAAGGTTACCAATCAGATGAGCCAACCACGTTTTTTTCGAGAAAACTGATGTGGTTTGCGAGTTGTTGCGAATGTCTCCATTTAGTGCGGGTGTAAGCAGAAGAACTTGTGAAGCAATATCTTAAGTTTATTTGCTCCATGCTTACAAGTGTGTAGAGAGAAGAGAAAATGACAGATCGCAGTATTGGGTTATGACCTTTCCTTTACTGTGATTAGTGTGTGGGTTCTTTTAAGTCACTCAGTAGAATGTCAATGGAACTTGCCTTGAGTTCAGAGACTTCACCAGTTCATGATCAGCTTTTGACACCAATTTTGTTTCTACAACATTTGTCAACATCTAAACCCCCTTAACATAAAATAAAAACAAAATGTAAGCTGATATTTCGGTCTATTTGTAGGACTGCCAGTATCAATGCAAATATTTTAAAAAAATTTTATGAATTAAGTTGTAGTCTTCAAGATTTGATTGTTGTGTTCCTGTTGGCAGATGTAGTGTCTCAAATAGAGGCTACACTGAAAGAGAGGATTATGATTTTTGATGGAGGAATGGGAACAATGATTCAAGGCTATTATCTGGAGGAACAGGATTTTAGAGGTATGGTAGTTATATAGGTACCACTATACTGCAAAAACTTTTAGGTATAGTATTTAATTTTTGTACAAGATACTTTACATACAATCAGAACATTCAGTAACAACAAACGCTAATTGAGCTTTGCCCTAGCTAGTAATAGTTATAATTAGTAAATATTATTATGATTGTGTTTTTGATAAAAAGGAAACCCTGATTAAAAATAACAAACCTGATTATGGTTTAACGGTAATAATTTACCACTTAATCTGTCAAGACTCATCACCTCCCTGAACAGTATGTGCAAAACTTAGATTTAAGAATTGATATCAGACTTTTAATTAGTTGAGTTAAATATATGGTATTATAGAATCATAGTTAAAAGTTCAAAACTTTATTTATTAAATGCATTAAACAAAAGTTTTCTCAAACCTTTATTACTCCCTGTAAGTATATGTTGTGCTGCATACACTTCTCAATTTTGTAGTTATGTATTATAAAATGTTATATTTTCTTATCAAAAACTGTTGAAATTTGTTTGTAGGTCAAGAGTTTGCAAATCACCCTAAACCATTAAAAGGAAATAATGACTTCTTGAGTTTGACAAGACCAGACATTGTAAAAGAAATACATAAGGTACTTTATGTAGCTTCCCTTACTGGTAGTGAGCAATTTGAATCATCAGGTTATATGTCAATAACAGAACTAAAAAGTTTCATAGCACAGGGTACTTCATGTTAAGACCTGCAGCTTTCAATCTTACCCCCTCAGCCCAAGATCAAGTCCTACCCCCTTAGCCCAGGATTAAATCCTACCCCTTTAGCCCAAGATCGAGTTCTACCCCTTAGCCCAAGATGGATTCCTACCCCCTCAGTTCAAGATAGAGTTCTACCCCCCAGCTCTAGACAAAGTTCTACTTCCGTAACCACATATTTCTTCCCCCTCATCCCTAGACAGTGCTACCCCATGAACTCCAGAACAGTCCTACCTCCTCAGCCCAAGAGAGAGTTCTACCCCCCAGCTCCAGACAGAGTTCTACTTTGTAACCAACATAGCCCCTAGACAATGCTACCCCCTCAACCCCAGAACAACCCTACCCCCTTAGCCCTAAATGGAGTCCTACCCCCTTGTCCCTAGACCATGCTACCCCCTCAACCCTAGAATAGCCCTACCCCCTCAGCCCTAAATAGAGTCCTACCCCCTTATCCCCAAACAGTGCTACCCCCTCATCCCCAGACCAGCCCCACCCCCTCAACCCTAAATAGAGTTTGCCCCCTCATCTCTAGACAGTGCTATCAATTCAACCCCAGAATAGCCCTACCCCCTCAATCGTAAATAGTCCTACCCCCTCAGCCCTAGACAGTGCTACCCCCTCAACCCCAGAACAGTCCTACCCCCTCAACCTTAAATATAATCCTTTCCAGTCAACCTTAAAAAATATCCTACCCCCTCATCCCCAGACAAGGCCCCCCTTTAGCCCAAGACAAAGTTCTACCTAATCAACCCGAAACAGAGCCCTACCCCTCATCCCCAGACATTCAAGTCTTACCCACTAAGTGCTGGGAAAAGACCTACCCCCTCAACCCCAGACAAAGTCGTCCTACCCCTCAGCGCCAGACTTAGCAACAAAACGATCCATTACTAGTTTTAGCAGTTACTGTTTTCGGGACCTGATACTCATAGACTGACCATAAAAACTTATCTGTATCTTTCTTGTAAGGGTTATCTGGAAGCTGGTGCAGACTTCATTGAAACAAATACCTTTAGTGGAACAAGCATTGCTCAAGCTGATTATGGCACTGAGCACTTGGTAAGTTGACTTAAAGTCTACATTGCAGAGACCTAACTAAGATGTGGGTTGCTAATGATGCTATGTTTAACTACAGAAAGTATTTTTATACGATGACACTGAAGAAAAAGAGTTATCAGACTTCAGTTTGCATAGTTGTTTATAATTGTTGAGGAATTATTTACAGTATTTATTAAGCTTTTATTTCTAAAGTTTCACTAGTCTTAGTTAGTCAGAAAACCCAACAGGTTATTGGACTCAGAGGGCCAAAGATTGAATGGCCTTATCTGAAGATGTGGAGCTCTAACCATTTGCAGATGTTAGACCAAAGGCAGCACCTTCTCTTCAGCTATTTTAAGAACTTGAGTTAAAGTGCGACACCTGGAATCAAACCTGGGCCTCCCACTTGACAGGCTGGTGCCTTTCCAACTGGGCTAACCAGATAGTGGTTTTTGTGTATGATTATTTATAAATTAATTTGTGTAAATTTTCACACACAGGTTTATCGCATCAATAAGAAGTCAGCTGAAATTGCCAAGGAAGCAGCAGCAGAAGTAACAGCAGATACAGGTATCCACTAGTTAAAGGAGATTTTAGTCATTTAAACATTGATATATTGTGTCAGTGAATGAAAAAATCTCTTCTAGATAATGAAGAGAAAATGGGAGTGGGAACATGTGAGATTTTGCAAAAACTTATGAATATTGTTGAGCACAGACCATGTGTTTTTACCTTTACTTAACAAAGTTAGTTTTTATTGTTAGTAGTAGACTAAATTCATTCAAGATGTATACCTAATCAGTTTTGTTTGACTTTTTAATTTTTAGGTCTTCGGCGATATGTTGCAGGAGCAATGGGCCCAACCAACAGAACTCTATCAATATCTCCCAGTGTTGAAAATCCTGGATTTAGAAACATCAGTATGCAGAAATATTGATATTATATTATTAATATTGATTGTTTAGACTCTGATATTGTTGGGCCAATGATGAGTTGTTATACTTACTTACTGTTTTGGTTAGGAAGGGGGGGGGGGAGAAGGGGGTTGTTGGAAGAGTGCATGCTTCTACCTGTAATAACGATTATAATAATGTATAGTTGTTACAGAAAACTTCTTTGTCTACAGGGATGTACAAGTGTTACAAAAGAGCAATGAGTCTAATAAGTCAGAAATGGTCAAGTGCCTTTTTAACATAATTATAAATTATCAATTTAAGTGCTTTGTGCTTATAATACAAAATAAAATATAAAAATCCTAGTTCTCATCATGTGATTTATCATTCTTGAAAATATATAGATTATGAAATAATTCTACCACTTTAATAATATCTTTAAGTATGCTTTTCAAGTGTTTCATATGTTAATATACTGTCTTGTATAAAGCACTCATACCTGCAAAAAACAGGTGTTTTGTTACTGCAAGTTTAATTATATTGTTTTAGTGCAGCACTAAATTAATAGTTTTGCTATTTGTTTTAGGTTTCGATGAGCTTGTTGATGCCTACACAGAGCAAGCTTGCGGGTTGTTGGATGGGGGAGCAGATGTTCTGCTGATTGAAACTATCTTTGACACTGCCAACTCAAAGGTCAGGATGATACATACTATTAGACATTATTTTTCTTTTATTTGGATTTATGGTGTGCACATTAGAAATCTAACAACCCCACATCCTCACCTATCCCCAACCCCATCCCCAGTCTCCAAAGAAAACTGTTTGATGACTTTACAATTTGATAGCAAAAAAGGTTCTTCTGGCATACTCTTGGTTTTCATGCTCCCCCTATAGACGCCAAAGACAATCTATAGACAAAGCAGCCATGTTGGTCTCCCAAACAAAAGAAATCATCAAAATTCTTTTGATCAAGGGCACCAACATGTCAGCTACATATGGCATCAGGTAAAAATTTAGCCAATTTGCATGCACACATACTTTATTGAAATTCCCTGTACTGTGGTTTTCAGTTACAGTTAACAATTAATAAAAGTACTTAAAAAACAGGTCTAGACAATTGATGGGAAATACTAATTATAAGGTTACATCTAATTGTAAAGAAAACTACCTGCAAAAATAAACCAATTTAATTTACTCTTGCATCTTGAATATTTTCTCAAAATTATTCTTTTTAAAGCACTATATTTTATTTATGTGAACCGATTGGAACTATCGACAGCTTATTATTTGTGAAAGATTGTATGCACTATGACTCATTTCAAGTTAACCTTGTTTTTCTTCAGTTTTGTATCACTCAAATTTATATCACTCTCAATCCCTATTCTGATCTATTTCCCCAACTGAATACAGTGTACCGTAGAACAATGCATGTAATCCTCCCCCCCCCCAAAAAAAAAGTGCAACAAGTGATCCTAATTTTTTTAGCTCATTCATGTGTGCATGTAACAGTAACAGTAACAAATTGCTTTATTGACATGACGTAAATTGTATTACATATTGTCAAAGCTTGTTGTCTTAACTAGCTAAAGAAGAAAAAATAAACCCCCCAAAGAATCAGAAAATAGGGAAATTACGTTGTTACTTAAGTGCCTCTAAGTAAAAAACACTGATTTATAAAGGTAGCAGTGCATTGTAATGATGATTTGTTCTTTGTTTCCAAGAGATTTTTACATTCCTTGCATGTGCAAGGAATAAGGTATTGTGATAGTACAAAGTAAAGAAGAAGATGTGGAAGTGATGTAGACAGTTGTTAGTTCTTTTTTGATATACTAACTTTAGCAGGACAAATGTTTACTGTAACTGAAAGTTCAACTGCACAAAATCAACGATGGTGTACACGCAACAAGTAATTTGAAATCTGACAATATTTTTGTCAGATCATTCGGACTTCCAAAATTAAATTGTACATAATGAAACAGAAAGAAACACTATGATTTAAAGCTTTTTTTAAGCTTGCTCAAAGAGCCCTTTGATTATGTATATCTCAAAAAAACTTACCAGTATCATTGGAAATAAAAGTTAACTGTTATATCAAGTTGTAGAACTTTGGCTTGATTTATTTTCAGGCTGCCATTTTTGCATTGGACAATTTGTTTGAGAAGAACTACAACCCTGTACCTGTCTTTGTGAGTATGGCATTTGGTGTTTTATCATGAAGTCCTATTTTTAGTTTATCATAATTTTGTATGTAATTTTCTTGTATAATATGCATGATACTTATTTAATTTGCAGTTGTATTTATTTATTACATGCCAATGTAGGCCAACACCAAGCTTTCGGTCTTGAACTTGTCATCAGCATCTGCTAACATAGGAGATTTCTGGTATGCTTTTCTGTCCTATATAGATATCAGGAACAATTGTAGACAAGAGTGGAAGAACTCTTTCAGGGCAAACAACAGAAGCATTTGTCATTAGCGTTTCTCATATCAATCCCATATGGTGAGTCTCACTGGCTTCTCTTTTATACACCTAACAATAATATTTTCTAATGTTACACTTACGTTTCCAAAAGGGCTACAAAGCAGTAGGTTTGTAATAACTTTGACTAGTAAGACAACTGTTTTAAACTTATTTTCTGGTCACGTTTCAAAGTAATAGAGTGTGAAATAAACTGTTAGTTTACAGTACTGTCTTCTTCATATGGTGATGCTAATTTACAAGGGATTTTAAACACCGAAAATGTGTTTATCAGATTATCCAGAAAGCTTTGATAAATTTCTTTGGGACAGTTATTGGTTTTAAAAAGGCCTTTCCCAAAGAATATCACTATCCACATCAATTGAAATATAGCTAGTTAAATTTGGTGTTGTTCAGTAGGAGAACCAAGAATTTGCACTCAGCATTTAGACCTGGCCAGTAATTTTTATGCAACAATCTTCGCAGATGGATGAGCAAAGTTTTTACAAGATGCAGACATTTACCGCCTTGTTTTGTTGTTTTAAAGTTATCAGGCGTATAAAGTGGCTTTAATTTGGGTTGGTTTATAGTGGAAAATACCACATGCAGGAGTTCATGTTTATGTTCTGTGCTGTTGATGAGTGAGCTGATTGAATATAATACATGCGTTGTTTTTGGAAGAGATGTAAACTGAAGCTTGAAAATTAATTACTTCGTTCCAGTCATTTGTTACTCAGTTGTTACTCAGTCACACAAATTTTAACAAAAATGCTCTAAAATTTTCAAATAGTAATCATCAACCCTGGATATGGCAAAGTTAACCAACACGTCCTTTACATTAAACTCATTCAAGACGATAAATTACAATAGTTAAAGAAGTTTCAGTAACTAGCACTGATTTGCTTGTCCTCGCTTCCCCAGCATTGGTCTGAACTGTGCACTTGGAGCAACCGAAATGCGACCTTTTGTGGAAGCTGTTGGCCTCAGTACAGAGGCTTATGTTCTCTGCTACCCGAATGCAGGTACCGACATGTTACTAGTACTGTGTTAAAGAGCATTTAACTCGAAATAAGTTAGTCGATTTTCAAAAAGAGTACTATAAGAAACACCGGTTTGCCAAGTTTGAGAAACATACAGTCAATTAAAATTTCACCAAGATACAGATCTTGTAACGATTTAGATTTTTCTTGCTAAATGTGTCCCCTCCAAAATTCCAACAGGATGTCGTCAAATCACGTGCATATCGCCCAGGTCCATCCAAAATCGTTTTTAAAACATCCGTAATTGCCAGTGTTTCTGTCGAAAACTTTAGCAGTTAGAGATATTTTAAAATTGGTTCTTACCTTTACTTTGTAGCACCATAATTATTGGTATACTGAGGCGAGATGCACATGACCTGACGTCATCTTGTTGGGATTCTGGAGGGGGCACTTTCAATGAGAAAAACTTCATGGCTTGGTTCTCAAACTTGATAACTTGTTTTTTTTATAGTACTCTTTTTGATAATTAAAAAAAAGACTTTGTGTCGAACGCTCATGCCTTTTCAAAGTAATTTTCTAGTTAGACTATCGTTTTATGTGGGATTTCTCAACTGATTTGAGCTTGATGATGCCAAGTTGTCTGAAGATAAATGCAGGTGAAGGAATTTTTTGTAGCAAGCGTCTGTAACAAATAAGTGAGTTTTTTTCCTAAAAAGGTCTACCTAATGCATTTGGTGGCTACGACGAAACACCAGAGACAATGGCCAAGCATTTGAAGGTATGTTCTTTCTTTCAACCAAGTAAACTTGTCATTCAGTGTTTTGTGGTCGTTTTTCACCTTCACTTATTAAACTTTTTTGGTTCATTTTTTCTAGTATACTCTTTTCCCTGTTGTTTGTAATTTTCAATTTTTGCAAAATCTTTTCTTTTTTCCTCGTTGATTGAATTGTAGTTTTACATTTTTGACCCACAGCACTAAACAGCTAACAGACTCAAATTACAGACATATAAAGTACTTAAAGATTGCGTTTTTGTTCTAGTTTTGTTTAGGAAGCTTTTAACAGGGATAACCTTCAGCTAGTTTTGTTCTTCAAGATGCCTTTTTTAATATTTAATAAATTTATGTTTTCGTATTGATTAAAGTATATACATATAAAGCTTTATCTTCTTAATAGAAATGGCTGATTTAAAGATGAATTCCATACTTGTTTTTCTGGTTATAAAGAAGATCACTAGAGTTGATTCGTAGTGTTAGGTCTTCGATCAGAATATTGTTTTCTGTACCAATTAAGGCTTCAATTTTCATATTTTTCGAACAATTACGTTCTTTTCGGATGCTTTAGAGTAGCATGGCACTTTGTAGTACACAGTTCTTTTATCTTAAGCAAAATGCGTACTTGTTTATCTGATAAAATATTTTTCTTCCACAAGGAGTTTGCCAAGGACGGCCTTGTAAACATTGTTGGGGGATGCTGCGGAACGACTCCAGAACATATCAAGTAAGCAGAACAGTGGAATAACTTGATTCTTGTACTTTCTTGTCGATAAAATTTGCCCAGATTTTGTATGCTTTCCTGTTAATCCTATACGTTTTTCCCTGAATCGTTCTTGATAGGCTTTTAATTCTTTTAGAGCAATCGCCGATGCTGTGAAGCCATACAAACCAAGACAGCCACCCACTGACCTTTTCAAAAATGCAATGTCTTTGTCAGGTAACTTCTAAGTAAAGTTTGTTTCCGTTTTCAAATTACTTGCTTGGCTACTGATTTTTTGGTTTAAAGATTTGGTTCTTGATTGACATCACTAAATAAAAGAAGCAAGATATGGGATTTATAGTTTTTTTGTGTTTTGGTGGAATCAGCAATCCTTTTTCCTCAGTTGATCCCAATATGTTTGTTTTTCTTATCAAGAACAAACGTCATAACAATAATTTTATCTTTACATTGAATCTTCAACTTAAACAACAGAAGGTTTTGAAATAGAATTTAAAGAAAAGTGAACTTAAGCTGGAGAATGGAATAACTACAATTATTACATAGGCGGACTTTAGAAAGTAGATGCTATCTTGAAAGAAATTAGCCCTTCAGTGTTAGAAAGAAGGACTAGAACCTTGAGGTGGTAACGAATGGTTATCTCGTAGTGTTTTTTTTCCGCTTTACTTGTACAAGTATGAGTGGTCTCCCCAGATGGTACAATAGAAAATAAAAGTTTGATCCTTTTTTTTCAGAATTCATTGAACAACCTTAATTGTCAAACGACTTTGTAAAGTAACGTTTTGCATATCGTTTGATAAAGAAGACTAAGAGTTTGTATGTATACGATGTTCAATCGGTTTTTGACAATGAAATCTGTTTCTCGATTGTCAGGTCTGGAATCAGTACGTATAACACCAGATACGCTCTTTGTGAACATTGGTGAAAGGTGCAATGTGGCTGGCTCAAGAAGATTTGCAAAATTGATAAAGGAAGGGAAGTTTGAGGTATAACCGCCGTGAAATTTTTGTTTTTACTCCTATTTATAGAACGCTAGCAAAGGAAAGAAACCTACCTAGGTACAGCATCCACGAGGCAGCTACAGACCGATTACACTGCTCTTTCACGTTAGGATTATGTTTTATTAAGAACTTCAGATATAGGGCTCCATGATTGTAGCTCTTGTTTATAATCACTTCAGTAACGTGCACATACACCAGGTTTGCTTACTGGTCTTAGAATTCCAGGTTGGCCTTGACATCGAGACCAGATCTTAGTTAAAACAGACTAGAAGTCTTTGAAAACTTCCTTAAGATTTTGAAATTCGTAGTATGGGTAGAACTTTCCAGTTTCGAAGCTTGCTAAGCTGTAGCGGGGAATCATTTGGTTAAATTCCCCTAACATGCATTGGCAGTCAGTCTGTATAAAGTTTTGGCTGAATCAAATGAAATTGCAGGAAAGATCCTGGAAAAGTTCTTGAATTTCATTGCTAATTTAACATCGGAAATCCTGGTACAGTTAATATTCTAAAACAGATACAAGAATAACATGCTTACGAACAGTTATCGAGGATGTAGAAGTAAAAGGAGAAGTTTTGTAATTTCCGTTTGTTTTCATTTTCATGAGTTCCTCCTAACTTGACTACCACATGTTATAGGATGCCTTGGCAGTTGCAAAATTACAAGTGGAAAACGGAGCACAAATCTTAGATATCAACATGGACGAAGGGATGTTGGATGGAGTGGCTTCAATGACGAAGTTTGTCAACCTTATTGCTTCTGAGCCAGAAATATCAAAGGCGGGTGATATATAAACAAATTTGTAAAACCAACTGATACTATTTTTGCATTGCCGTAAAATGTTTTGTGGAAAGCTCAGTTTCTTCTGAGAAAGTTTAAATGTGCAGACCCTTGAAATGTCTATTTGTTTTATTTTCCGAATTTGTTTTTAACTCTATATAAAATAATAAAGGCTAAAATATAAGTTTTTAAACACTCAAACGTTTTCGACTAAAAAGTCATCTTCAGGAGT
>JAOBAT010106590.1:0-15135 GCA_026413305.1 Hydrozoanthus tunicans
ACACCGTATTTTCACCGAATTTAATTCGTGAATTTAATTCGATACGGTTAAAATACGGTGTTTGAAGCAGGCCTAAGCTTTTCATGTTGTAATTTTAAAGACGACAGAGTGCAGGTGAGGTGACCAGCTTGTTACATTCCAACGTGAAGCTGTTGTATTCACCATTGTTTTCTGCCGTGGTCGTCGGTGTTGTAGAAGTCTTATCTTAAACTCCCTAAAAATACACAATGCAACCTTTTAATTTAGTGTTGTCAAAGGGAACCAGAACTCCAAAATCATTTTCTTATATGTTTAAGACTATCTGCTTAGGATTCCAGGAAAGGTAACTTTTAACGCGTAGTTTACATAGCGTGCAAGGCGAACGCTAAGAGAGTCGCCATCTTTGCGCTCTAATCCGTGACATAACAACGTAAAAAGCAGTTTGTTATCGAATATATTTTTATATATATACTTTTTAATACATGTTTTTATATTATACATTATATTTAAGAATTGTTCGTCCACCAAGAACTCTGGAGGATGAATTAATCAGAGAAAAATATACTTTGTTATGAATTATGGAAATAAGTAATGAGAATTCACGTCACGTCATTGGGCACCTTTGCCATTGTGTTTGAAGGGTCAAAGGTAGAAAGTTCGTCCGTTCTCTATAAATGCATACTGTTTTGACTTGTTTATAGATTACATATCACATCATGAAATATAGTGAAAGGAATACTTTGTCATGATTCTTATTGCCACGTGTTCCTCATTATCTCCAGATCCTCAGTTTGCCAAGCTTGAGGAAATGCCTGCCGCCTACATCGAGAGGGTGAAAAGAATGCATGAGAAAGGCGGACATGGATCACAGGGGTTAGTTTGCTGATCAAACAGTGTTTCTGTTTGTACTTTACCCGTTCACCCCTACAGCAATTGTCAACATCTAAATTCTTCTTACAGTACCAATAGAAAATAAGTAGATCAGTGAGGAGAATATGAATTTTGGTTGCCCGCAAAAACTCTGAATGAATGAATTGTAAAACCTATGCATTAATTGAGCGATTTAAATAATTATTCTTTTGTCTAACGCAACTTGCCTCGTTTTGCCTAACACATTCTTTTGAAATCTTCTCTCAAGAACTGGCTAGTTGTGCTAATTGCTGGGCTACCTGTGGTATGCCAAGTCATAGTCTGCATTTTTTTTTTCTTGGTCGTGGTCGTCGACCAGATAAAATTTTGATCTCAACAATTATTCCTTGCGGCGCCAGCTCAAGCGCATTTTGATGAGGGAAAGAAGAAAAAGTTGTTTTAAAATGTTGGGAAACAATCTGATTCTTACTCTCAAATCATTTACAAACGCACACTGTGTTAGCGGTAGATCGACACTAAAATATGGTCATGAGCGTACATGAACGGCTCGTTTCGCAGACTCAAGGAAATGTCGAAGCAAATAAATGAGATACTAAATATGAAACTCGCAAAGCAACTAAATGAACTTGCCTAGATGGGAATCCCAAATACAGCAACAACAGCTTTTATTCGTAATTATTCTTCGACTTGCTTACATTCATACCGGTCACCGGCAAATAACTATGCTAGTTCAGGCAGGTAGCTCGAGAAAGACGTGCTCTTTTAACATTGTATTTTCTTATCGTCTACTAATCGATACACTGATTATGAGAACTGAGGAATTAAAACAACGAGTACGAATCTCTCTATATATGCATACACATATCTTACACAAGATATATAAGATGTTATACTACAGGTCAAAACATATATTAAAAATTCAAAGTTGGTCATAGCTTTTCATTTCTCTAATAATATCATCTGTATTGATATAATCATCAACTTTTTGGAGCACCGTTTCAGAAGTGTCTTACTTTTTCAGTTAAAATATTCAAAATTCTTGCGCCAATGATGGAGAAAGAACTTTTGTATATATTAAGAATCGAGTTTAAGTTACACGTGATCAAACCAATTCGCAATCGCCATTTTGGATTTTGCGGAAGAAGGATTTCTGTAGCAGAACGAGAAAGTGCATGTTTCTTATACATTTATATGATTATTTTGATTAAAATTGCTTTACTTCGATTTTGTCAAAACCAATAGTCGAGTTGTAGTTGTTAAAATATCACTTTAGTTGCGTTAATGTGTCTGTGATGTCGACATGAGAAAACTTTTTGTGTCACCAGCTAAAATTACATTGATGCATCAGTGAAAATAAAATACAACAAGATAATTACTAACCTGATATGGGCCATTACTACGGTATAATTAATGGTTTTTATGTCAATGGACCACGATAATTTTTAAGCATTTTGGACGAGATTATGAAAATCGCCAGCAACTAGTACCTTTATTACGAGATTGTTCATATCGTGTTTATGTGCTTTTAACATTTTATCTCTACTAAAGTGATGTTTTTGAAAGAAAATAGAAAAAAAAAATTTAATTGTTCCAAGGGAAAAAGAAGAAAATGATGAGGACGCGTCCACTGCGGACTCGAACCTCGGACCTTGCACTTTGGTTTGTGCTAAATTTTCCACAGTGTAAAACCTCAAATATTTACCAAGTTGAACAAACATTGCGTTCAATAATGTAGGAGCAAATAAGATACAAAATGCACATCCAGCGGCGAAAATTGACATTTCTCACCCACTGATAGCCACGGGTGTTTATAATACTATTTCGTTTTGATTGTATTACACTTGATCGCTGGCTTGCAAGACAGCGGTAATAATGCCTCACTTCCAGTTTAATGAAATACTAATTAAACCTAAGGCTTTGCTTTCTAAGTTTGTACATGCCACACATTTTTAGGTTGCAGCTAGTGGTATTAAATCTTACATTCTCGTGTAAAAATCACAACCATGAAAAGAATCAAAGCCACAGATTTAATAGGGTATGAACAGACTTAAAATTAGGTACTTTGGTAAAGTATACCAACTCTTATAAATGTGATTGAAGAAATAGCTTAATAAAACAGTGGAATGGAAGACAAACTCGCAGAGTGGAGCGGCTTTTGTAAAACTGTGCGTGACGAATGACCTGGTGTGTCAATCACAGCCGAAACAAGTTAATTACGTATTAAAACTAATACTTCGGTATGACAGATAAGCGTCACCAGTTGATTCTCACTAACTGAATCTAGCTTGTACGTTTACCGTGAGCGCTCCTTATGGTAACTAAAAAGTTCCATTTTTCCACTATGATTTTTATTTCGAGTTGTCTTCTCATCTTTGCTGTAGCAGCAGTCAACAGCGTCATTGTTAAAACGAAATATGGCAACATTCGTGGCAAAGTGATGAACGCTTCATCAGCTTTTCCATCAACAATAACTAAAGTCAACAAGTTCCGTGGTATTCCATTTGCAGCTCCACCGGTTGGAGAACTCCGATTTCAGCCTCCTAAAGCACCCCAGGCATGGAAACCAAAGATCTACGATGCAACATACTTCAGGAATCTTTGTGTTCAAAAACGGGTGCCGATGTTTGAGGTAGCATTTAAAATGCTCATCCCAAACTTTAACAAGAATAATTATAGCGAGGATTGTTTGTATCTTGATGTGTATGCACCGGCACAGGATGACTCGCTGAACCCGACTAAAAAGTATCCAGTAATGGTTTACATTCATGGCGGAGCTTTTGTTTACGGATCAGGGATACTCAGCGACGGACGTGCACTACCTAAGTATGGCGTAGTACTTGTTACAATTCAATATCGCCTCGGACCATTTGGTTTTCTTTCTACCGGAGACTCTGTTGCCCCAGGAAACTACGGTATGCTTGATCAGGTACAAGCGCTGCATTGGGTAAAGGAGAACATTAACAATTTTGGGGGAGACCCTGATAAAATAACAATTTTTGGATTGAGTGCCGGCGGCGCTAGTGTAGGACTGCAACTCGTATCACCGTTGTCAGAAAAATTGTTTCATGGGGCGATTTCCGAAAGTGGAGCTTCTCATGCTCATTGGGCAGTTGTTTCGGCGCAAGTTGCCAAAGGAAGAACAATACAACTAGCAAAAAAGAGTGGATGCGAACAGGAAGATCTAAAGGAAATGGTGGAGTGTTTGAGAAAGAGAGATATCTGGAACATTACTTTATCTGCGGGAGATTTATGGTCACCGATTGTTGATGCAGAAGGAAGAGAAGATCCTTTTTTGCCAAATACACCACAGAACTTAGTCAATTCTGGTAAGTTCAACAAGGTTCCGTATATGGTCGGATTCATGCCCAATGAAGGAGCCTCTTTCTTGTCTCAGTTGGGAAACATGACACTCGACGAAACATCTTTCAAAGCAACAATGAAAGTATATGCTCTTGATGGTCTGGATGCTACAAAAGACAAAGAACTAGTGCAACTTGTGCAAGATGCAATGGAATTTCAATACACTCCATGGGGTGATACCGCTGACCCATCGAAACTGCGACAAGGAGTCGTGGACTTGTTAGGTGACAGGTGGTTTGTAGCGCCTAGCGTACAGGTGTGCGTTGACTACAGTGCGCATGCTCCAGTGTATCTGTTCGAGATCAACTACCGTCCGTCATTTAGTACAGCTGCTAAGTGGATGGGAGCGACACATGGGGAGAATATTTGGTTGGATTTTGGTCCTCCCTTTTTCGGCTCACCCCCTTACATTGCAGACGATAAAAATGTCAGCCTTCTTGTAATGTCAATGTACACCACATTCGCAAAGAAAGGAAACCCTACTCCTGAGCCCTTGGTAAATGGGGTCAAGTGGTCAGCGTTCAATTCAACCAACCTTGCATACCTTCAAGTCCAAACAGATCCAGTAATGAAGAGAAATATTCACCCACAGCGAATGGCATTCTGGAACGTGTACTACCCTCAGCTGTTGGAAAGAAAGTTTACCTGTAACTCAACGAAGGGGAATGACTTGAAAGGCAGTGCTGATCAGATTCGTTTTTCTATCACAAGCATGGTTTTTATGATTTTTGGAAGCTTTTTTTATTACTTTAACGAGCGTTAGTTTAACCATGCACAGTTTCTCGCATCTTAATAAAAACTGAAGCAGGTTTGGGTAACATAAACAGCGTTTTTTCCCAAATAGAAGGTAACTGTATAGTATACTTAACGTGTATGTATCCAGCGCTCAACGCAATAGTATAAACATCAGAACTCCAAAAACATATATTTTGTTGAAGTATGCATGATAATACAGATGCAATATAAACTGAATTTGTCTGAGATTATTATTACCAAACAGTAAATAAAAAGACCTTATTCACGATGACGTCGCTATAGCGTTTTCCTCCCTAAAACGAGGCTTGTTGGTGATAATTTGTTGCTGTGTGCAGCGTAACGAACATTCCAGTAAATAAACGTAGTAGAACAGACATTACGAATTGCTGAACAGTAAAAACAGTTGAAATAGATCCAAAACTCCCGCGATCTCGCATAGCACTCACCACCAAGCCTCACTTTGTTGCACTCATGACGTCATCATGAATAAGGTCTATTATTTTCTAATTTAGCTCCTGGCCCAAAACTTGCTTTGTAAAGAACAATTCTTTGTTAAAGTTAATAAATCTGTTATTCCAAATAAATTGTTCTTTTTCTGTATTTGACGATAAAAATCTGCGATAAAATATTACACATGATAAAATATTATACACCACGTTTCGACGTTTCCAGAACGTCATTTTCAAGTGAAATAAAATATTATACTAAAATAGAATATATATAGTGAAGAAATGAATAGAATATTAAAAGTTAAACAAAGAGTTTGGCCCTAAAATTAGAAGCCATTGAAAGTTAAACAAAGAGTTTGGCCCTAATGGATTGGAACACAATACCGCCCCAAATTAGGGAAAGTGATAGCCTTGTCAAATTTTAAAAAGGCACTGAACGTACATATGGGAAACGCTGAATGATAAAATTCACATACTTGTAAATGAATTTTTTAAACCGAATTATTTCTAATACATTTAATAAATTCAATTGAAACTTTTTCAACATTATCATTCTAGTTAGTATTTCATTATCTTATTGTAATCATATTTTAGCGTTTTGCAATCTTATTGTAATATATTTAGAGCCCACACGTACATATTTAACGAGCTTTACTAGCTCCTAGATGTCTCGTGTATAAACAAAGGATTGATTGATTAATTGGTTGTGTTCAGGGCATTGCCAAGTTTCATAACTTTTGTATGTTAATGTAGATATAAGTATGACTGGAAGATAGAGGAAGCAAAGAAGAATATACTGAGAACTCACACAACTGCTGTTAGCTCGAGAATGCTTTACAAGCTAGCTCAACAGGTAAGTCATTTAACTTCAAATAGATTTTTTTAAAAAAAACACAAACAACAGGTATACGGTAACGTGTGCATGAAACATACCATGAACCGCGGGCCGCGGGTCAATTGAGGGTCGCGGATCAATTAAGGGTCGCGGGTCAGTTGAGGGTCGCGGATCAATTGAGGGTCGTGGGTCAGTTGAGGGTCGCGGGTCAATTGAGGGTCGTGGGTCAATTGAGGGTCGCGGGTCAATTGAGGGTCGTGGGTCAATTGAGGGTCGCGGGTCAGTTGAGGGTCGTGGGTCAATTGAGGGTCGCAGATCAATTGAGGGTCGCGGATCAATTGAGGATCGCGGGTCAGTTGAGGGTCGTGGGTCAGTTGAGGGTCGCGGGTCAATTGAGGGTCGTGGGTCAGTTGAGGGTCGTGGGTCAATTGAGGGTCGTGGGTTAGTTGAGGGTCGCGGATCAGTTGAGGGTCGCGGGTCAATTGAGGGTCGTGGGTCAATTGAGGGTCGCGGGTCAGTTGAGGGTCGCGGGTCAATTGAGGGTCGTGATCAGTTGAGGGTCGTGGGTCAATTGAGGGTCGTGGGTCAGTTGAGGGTCGTGGGTCAATTGAGGGTCGCGGATCAATTGAGGGTCGCGGATCAGTTGAGGGTCGCAGATCAATTGAGGGTCGTGGATCAATTGAGGGTCGTGGGTCAATTGAGGGTCGTGGGTCAGTTGAGGGTCGAGGGTCAATTGAGGGTCGTGGGTCAATTGAGGGTCGTGGGTCAATTGAGGGTCGTGGGTCAATTGAGGGTCGTGGGTCAGTTGAGGGTTGCGGATCAATTGAGGGTCGCGGATCAATTGAGGGTCGTGGATTAGTTGAGGGTCGTGGATCAATTGAGGGTCGTGGGTCAATTGAGGGTCGTGGATCAATTGAGGGTCGCGGATCAATTGAGGGTCGCGGATCAATTGAGGGTCGCGGATCAATTGAGGGTCGTGGGTCAGTTGAGGGTCGCGGATCAATTGAGGGTCGTGGGTCAGTTGAGGGTCGCGGATCATATGAGGGTCGAGGGTCAATTGAGGGTCGCGGATCAATTGAGGGTCGCGGGTCAATTGAGAGTCGCGGATCATATGAGGATCGCGGATCAATTGAGGGTCGTGGGTCAGTTGAGGGTCGCGGATCAATTGAGGGTCGCGGATCAATTGAGGGTCGTGGGTCAATTGAGGGTCGTGGGTCAGTTGAGGGCCGTGGGTCAATTGAGGGTCGCGGATCAATTGAGGGTTGCGGGTCTGTTGAGGGTCGCGGATCAATTGAGGGTCGCGGATCAATTGAGGGTCGCGGATCAATTGAGGGTTGCGGGTCTGTTGAGGGTCGCGGATCAGTTGAGGGGCGCGGATCTTTTTAAATATTGAGTTTCAGTGCAAGACTCGCGGGTCGCTGGTCTGACAGTGGCTAATGAACGTTTTTTTTAAACAAGTGACAATAGTCTGTGTCAATTATAGCATAGAATTGTTGTGACCGGGACACGAATAAGATTATGAAGCGAATGTCTGGAAGCAGTGTTTAAAGTTAAAAAAGCCATGAGTTCTCTTCCCTGATTGGCTTCGAGAGACTGAACCAACCATGTACGGAAGATAGATGGAAAACCGGAAATAGACAAGAATTTAACCAGTGACTCGGCTCCCCACGTGAGTCTCTGTAGCGCAGTGGGCAGAGCATCTGACCGGTAGTCAGAGGGTTGCGGGTGCGATTCCCGTCAGTGTCTCAGATACTTTTCTAAGCTTTCAACTTGTGTTAAGCAATAATTTCTTCTTCAACTATGTATCCAAGATCGAGACTACCATTTGAAATATACCCTGGGGTAGCAAAAATCGGGTTTCGAGGAAATGAGCCCAAGCTACCAAATTTCTTCCTAATTTGGCCAGCGGGCTACTTGAAAAAAAAGTTTATTTCGTGCCCTGCATTATGAGTATTTTTGTTACTAAATGCTTCCATTTGTTCTCAGGAAAAATTCACTCCAGTGAAATACTTCTCAATCGACCGAGTGTTTCGAAATGAAACCTTGGATGCAACGCACTTGGCCGAGTTCCACCAGATCGAAGGCGTGGTTGCTGATTACAACCTCACTCTTGGCGACTTGATAGGGATCCTGTATGAGTTCTTCAAAAAACTTGGTACAGTACTTATTCACTTTGTACGTACGTGAAACGAATTTATAAGAGTGCTGGACGAACTCTTCAAAACCAGTGCTCGTTCCACATGTGAGTTCCTAGGCCTATTCCGGGTCCTTAATTGCCCTTAAATCGCCATAAGTCGTCTTAAATCGCACGAAGTCGCAGTCATTTTTCACCCCATTTTTCCTTAAATCTCCTTAAGTCGCCTTAAATCGCACTTTTTCACCCTATTTTTCCTTAAATTGCCTTAAGTCGCCTTAAATTGCCATAAGTCACAATAATTTGCTCTAAATCGCGTTAACTTGAGGACCTGGCCTAAGTCTAGTTCCTGTAGTTAAGTTGGTAGAGTGTCTGACCGGCAGCCGGAGGGTCATTGGTTCGATATCCGGTGGGGACTAAGGATTTTATTCTTTTGAGAAAAGAGAAGCTTTTGACAACAACATCCTCGAGTAGCCACTCTAACTGCGGAAGTGGAAATGTAAAACTGTAAATAAATACATAGCAATAATAATGTTGAAAGTTGACAATAGTTTTCCAAGCAGAAAAGTTAACGCATCCTTTTTCAAAAAATGTCAGAGAATATTGGCAGGAGCTAATTTGTGTCGTGTTTTTGACTTCCGACTAGGCAACAATTAAATGCGCATTTGATGATATTTGCATGTATTTTGCGCAATACAAATAACCAATTATTATTGTTATTAATGATTTAATAGTTGGTTGTTGTTGTTGATATCATTGACTTCTTGCTTTAAAGACTCTTCAGGGACTGCTCAGTACTGGAAAGACCATTACGACAACTTCATTTCGAGAATTTACATTTTGATTTTCCCTGTCTGTTTTGTTAAAGAACAACTTTCGTACTTACGTGTGTTTTTTGTACTAATATACTTTTTACTAATGTTATCTAATTTTGAGTATTTTCTATTTCAATCCTGATGAGTTTTACCATAAGTAAGTAAGGACTTTATTGTTGTTATATTTATTTTGTGTGTGTCGTGCTTAAGGTATTGAAAAGCTTCGGTTCAAGCCGGCCTTCAACCCGTACACAGAGCCAAGCATGGAAGTGTTCAGCTATCATGAAGGTAAGTTTGGCTGTTGTTAGAACGACTACACGCTTTTTTTATAAGAACAACTTTATAAGAACAACGAGGCTTAGATTGGCCAAAATTTAAGAACAAGTTAAGAACGAGCTGAGGCTCGAGGCTCGATTGAGCAGTTTTTTTAGCTATACAAAAAATGATTTGCAATTTTTTTCTTTAATCATTATCTTTGCTTCTAATTAAACACTATCCTGAAGGTTGTTCTGGCTCTACAATCGTTGTAAACAATGATACAGCATAGAATACACCCGCAAAGCAATACGTTTTCAAATACATTTATTGCAGTACATTAGACTTAATCTTTTTTCGAGTTAAACCACACATAGAATTATGACAAATTAAGAACAATTTGAGGCTCAAATCGCCGAAAAAATTAAGAACAATGAGCCTCGGAAAAATTTACTGGTTCTTACAAAAAATAGAGTGTAATTTGTGTCAAAGAGAATAGGATTTCAAATGACGAAAGTAAGATAGATTTTGTCTTGCAAAACAACAAGAGCATTTCAAACTAATTTCGTTAAAGATCGATGACTTTAGCGAGTTCGTTTACTGACAAGCATTTTAATCTTGAAACAGGATGTTTATTAACCATGATAGTAATGAGAGAGTACATGTACATATAGTAACAACTAGGCTACAGTGAATGGCTTGTATCAGTATAGCTGATTTTTTATCGCCAACCAGATCAAGCACAACATTTATAATCTTGGCTATATCTTTCTGTGGGAATACGAGTCTGTTTGTTTGCTGTGCCGTGCTGACGAGACCCAACAAGGCGAAAAAAGCTGTCCCAGACGGCTGCTAACACTCAGGTTCAAACTATTTTAGGGTCCAGTACAGGCTTAGTTTCTTCTGACACGTGAGGCCTTAGTGTCGTTTTACTGGCTGTCTCAATACCATTAGTACGCATGTGCGACACCGCTGATTTTTCATCACAAGCCAGATCCCACAAGCACAACGTTAGCAATGGAGTTTATATTTCTGGTGAATTTTAGCGTGTTTGTTAGCTATGTCGCGCTGAGGAGGCCCACCAAGAGCCTTAATACGCGCTTCTAACTACTACTACTACTGTTTTTCACAGGGCTCAAGAAGTGGGTAGAAGTTGGAAATTCTGGGGTATTTAGACCTGAAATGTTGTTACCAATGGGACTGCCGGAAGATGTCAGTGTTATAGCCTGGGGGTTATCGCTCGAACGGTGAGTTCTTCAATGTTTGCTTCTCTACAGTGGCTTATGTTACTGATAATGTAGCAGTCTTGTGGCAGTCTGCTGTGTTCATGGTTTAAAGGTCGTAGTGCGAAACAACTGTGTTGTGCTTCTTACCAAGAAAATCAAATTGTTAAAACTTGCCTGATGAATTTAGCTTTGTAAATGAATCCCAGCCCAAGCGGTCGTTTAGGTTTTAGTCATAGAAGAGTTAGGGGAGGTGTTATTGAACTTACATTGTTATATTCATAAACAAAAAACAAAAATGTATTTTCGTGCAAAACTCTATCCTCAGAATAATTTTAAAACACTTGTTCCACGAACGTGCGTTCGATATGAGGTGACAGATAGCCGACGAGGCGCGAAGCCTTATATCCAACAAGTGTGGCGACAACTATGTATAGAGCAAACGCTCAAAAAATTCAGCTTACAGCAGTACTCACGCAATGTTTTGTACATGTGGCACGTTTAGTGTTGCTGGGAATGAAGTCGTCAAGGAGTTTCTCTATTTCACCGTTCGAAACCTCGACACTAATCTCGAGTTTTTCCGCCATTGTTTTGTTTTTTTTCGGGCGAGTTATTTTCATGGCAGTTTTCCATATATATTGTCAAAAGCAGGTACAGTATGAGCTAATACACAGTGAGTAGCGAACCAATCAAATCACCTAAAATTCAATATCCAGTTGTTTGTTTATAATAACTAATATTGTATCCTTGGGATATTTTGCCAATTTTGTTGAGATTCGTATATGGGCGGTGCGGCGACGTAATGGTCGAGCGGTTAGCGTGTTCGACTCGTAACCCTATGGTCGTGAGTTCGAGCCTCGGTCAAACCACTGTGTTGTGAACCTGACTTTGTTTCAGTCGACTCAGCTGTGTAAATGAGTACCAGTTCTCCTGGGGGCTAACCTGCTATGGGTTAGTGTTCTGTCCAGGGGAGTTAGAGACTTTCATCAGCTTAGCTTAAGGGGGAACTGAATCCTAAAATCAACTTTTGTCAAACAAAATCTTTAACTAAGTGTGAAAACGATATTTTAGAAAATTCCTCGCATGGTGCTGATTTTCCGAGAAATTCAGGTTTAAAACACGTTACTTGAAATAGGGGTTAAGCGGAGAGAGAGTGAGGTTATGACGTCAGATATCGGTAAGAATTGGCACGGACTGAAAAAATTCGTCGTTGGAGTGAGATATCGCACACAACGTAAGTTGTAACTTCGCTCTTGACTGTGTAAGCGAGCTTATGACAACAAAAACAGTTCAAGCGCTCGCTCGCTTCCCATAACTTACGTCATACGTTACCTTCGTTTACCGATGACAAGTCGACAAGCGCCCACGCTCAATGACCCTAAACGACCCAAAACACGCACATACGAACTAGAATTTCTCGGAAAATCAGTGCAACACAGGAAAAAAAACTTTTAGATATGTTCTCCACACCTCGAAGGATTTCATTTTAAAAAATGTTGATTTTAGAGTTCAGTTCCCCTGTAAGGAAACCGGAGATAAGCGCCGGCTTTTTGAGCCACTTTAGCGTAGATTTTCTAAAACCATGTCAACATTTTTTGCCTTCTTAGGCCAACAATGATCAAGTATGGCATCTCCAACATCCGGGACTTAATGGGACACCGAGTGGATCTAAAAATGGTTGAACGAAATCCAATCTGTCGCCTCGACGCTTCATGAATATGTCGAAATTGATAAATTTATACGTTGTTATAAATTTTTGAAGTTGTATTTCTCGAATTGATAATTTGTCTCAAAGAAGGCGAGAGAGGACTGAAAAACTAGTAATCATCAGGAAAGCAGTTGGCTAAGAAACCGTAACACAGCAAGTATTGGGTATCATGTCTATCTGAGCATGCATAACCAGCCATGTTGTAACCAGACCCTTCTCTTGGAGAGTATAAGAAAAAAACTGGAAACTGGTAACCCAGAGAGAAGTCAGATTACCGACCACGATCCTTTGTTTATTCGTGTCCTTTTCAAAATTTTTATCGTTTGCTACCTTTTTAAAATTATCTTGGTTTAGTTGCCAAATACACCCGTCCTCTTCTGCGCCCTCCGAACCCAACCCGCCTTTGCCCGTGTATTACCGAAGATGAATTCTCCGCCCACCTGCTCTCGATGATTAATAAAACCAGTGTGTTTATTTAGGTGTGTGAAACGCTTCGAATTTGATTGTAGAAGACGATCTCAAAGACTTTGAGCTGAGTGCAAATATTGATTTCTTGAGTACACCGCCTCATGTGCTTTGGTAATCATTTTCGTAGCTGCATTGTGAATATTTTGATTTGCATGAAATATATGTTATTTGCTGGCCGGCGGTCCGTATTGAGAAAAACTGCTAGACCTAGGGCACGGTTTTTCTCCATATAGTTCTCCTGGGCGACAAATAACGTTTTTCTTTTTTACCTGGTTTTTCGTTTCATTTTATAAAGAAGAGGCGTATGTTCAGATTGACCACGGGCAAGATTATGAAAAAAACTCCAACCGCTGGTGGAACCATTAAAAATGCTGGATTCATTTCGTCTTGCCCGCTCGCGCGCCTCAAATATAGTAAAACAAATTATTAACCTTGCTGTATGGTGGCCCATTGACGCCATAGCGATTTTCCATTATTAGTTACAGTTTTTACACTTTTTTTATGGTTTTATTTTGATTTATTTTCATTTCACTTTCTTTTCAAAATTTCTTTTTTTTCATTTTATTTTGTTTTATTTTATTTTATTTTTATTTTCAAATTGAATTTCAAATTATCAAAGAAACAAAAAAAAAAAAAAAATTAGTTGCTGGCCCAGCGACGCCATAAGGAAAAAAAATTTTGAAAAAAAAAACATCTCGTGGCCCATCAACGCCACAGCCCGCAATGCCTTATTTCAGCGGTTTTAGCGAGTTGACGCTTCGATGAAAATGACTGCCAGAGTCAGTCAGGAACAAAGATTGGCTTTAAGAAATCGAATGATCCAAAAGCTTATATTCAATCCAATTTACGTTGGTAAATTGTCACTCGCGGGTCTTCGGGACCTGGTAATTTCAATGAAAAGTTAGTCAACTTTGATTCTCCCGTATACGCAACTGCTTTATTCTATGGAGCTGACATTTCTCACAAAATTAAACAGTTACTTTTACAACAAGAATATTTAAAAATTCAAATTTAAAATGAGTTCACCAAAGAGTTTTTTTCCAGGGAAAATATAAAGAAACCCGAAATTTGACGTTTGTCCATGAGTATTTGCCATTTTCTCAGTCAGCAGCTCTTAATTTCAAAATGTTGCAAACGTCGACAAAGAGTCCTAAGACTCGCGCACACGTCGGATATTTAGCTCGTACTATGTCCAGAATCTCCAGCTGACGTAAATTGGGTTGAGCATAAGCTTTTAGATCATTCGATTCCTTAAAGCCAATCTTTGTTCCTGACATGGCAGCCATTTTCATCGAAGCGTCAACTTGCTAAAACCGCTGAAATAAGGCATTGCGGGCTATGGCGTTGATGGGCCACGAGACGTTTAAGTAAAAAAACAAAACTAACTTAAACAAAATTAAGTAAAAAAAATAAAAATTTTGAAAAGAAAGTGAAATAAAAATAAATCAAAATAAAATCATAAAAAAACTGTAAAAACTGTAATTAATAATGGAAAATCGCTATGGCGTCAATGGGCCACCATACTGCTGTGCTTTTGGCTGATGAAAATAATAGCCCAACCAAAAACGTCGGCTAAATGGATTTGTTTTTATTATAGAGCTGCTGAATTTTCTGAGTCACTAATATTAATCTCGGAATATTACTTGTATCACGAAGATTTCGATCTTAAACTTCGTACATAAAATTTGCGGAAATTTTCGGACAATAACAAAAACAGTAACTACAATTTAAAAAATTTTTAAGATTAATCAAGACACTGGTTTATAAATAACACCAGCAAAACCAAGGGAAATATTGCTTCAGTCTGCTAATTTTAGCGTCATTAAGCACTCTATTAAATGCCAGGGGGGACTCCCATATGTCGTCGGACGGAGATGCTCGGCTGCTCACCGGGAAAATTAAAAACACCAATCTGTCATTCAGATGTCAACCCTTAAAAGACACCGTTCTACAACCCAAAAGGTAAAAAACGAGAGAGCGTTTCGTATTTTCGTAGAAGACACACTAGATTTTTCGCCTTATACCCTAAAAGATACCTTAGGGAAGAAGTCAAAACAATGTTTTTTTAAGGAACCCAATTTTGTCGGGGGAGGTGGTGGGTGGCGGCACATACCCACTACCCCACCTCTTCCCACATTTTCAGAGCTCAATTTCTCAAAACCTGATTTAGGGGTATTGGTTGTTATTGTATTATGGGCTTCTCTCCTCACAAAGAAGGCGTTGGTGCAAGCACTTTATCAATATCTATTTTATTGAACATGATATTTGCTCCAGAAATTCAGC
>JAOBAT010106601.1:0-15133 GCA_026413305.1 Hydrozoanthus tunicans
GAGGGGCGGGGGGGGGGGGCGGACTACAAGAAAGGACAATCAATCAAAACATTTTTTTCAGAGTCTCGACTCGAGGATTCATGGGAGAACAGAAAATAGGACTTGAGGACTGCCACCCAAGGCTCATGGTTATAGATGCACTTAGTCGGGAGAGCGCTCGCAAAGCAAGAGACGAAACTCGGCTTTGCCTCTTCAGCTACTCAAACACTTCTCTCAAGCTTGCTCAACTTACTGTGTGCAGCCATAACACGATAGACACACACTAGCTATGAACTATATCTTAAGTTTTATGTCGTTTCGAATAACAAACCTGTTAGTTCATCTAGGGAGTGAATCAGCGGGGAACGGTCATTCTTCGTGAGCATTGTACTATAGAGAGTTGACACCCTTATGCAGAGTTTTGATAAGCGTGAAACCTGCTCTCCCGAGACGGCACCCATAACTTGCTTCATCAAAAAGCTTTCACTGGTTCTGTCCAGATAAATCTTCAAGGGCAAAGAATCGTCACTGTTAATGTATTTCATTTCACTGGCCACTATAACTACTAATTATTGATCACGTCGTTAGACTGTTTGTCAAAGGACTAACAGCAACTCATGTTAAAAAAGCTTATGTTTCACACTACTTACACTGATGTCCGCTATTATTCAGTTATGGTTTCATTTCTTCTTAGACATGCTGTTAATAAGTTCAGATTTCAGTAAAGTAAAACAAAGAGCTTTCGCAAGTCACCTTAAACTTCTCTGGAGAAATAAAGGCTTTCATCCCTTTTGTATCGATAACTCGAACTGAGGAGGTATTCTGATCTGAATCTGACATTACCAACTTTGGGTCAGACAGGATTCTAGCAACAGACTCATTCAATCCTGCCTAAAAAAGAAACGAACATTTTGAAAAGTCATTGAAGCAGATACATTAACTATTAAGTTGAGAGCAGAGCAGAGAGTGTTCGTAAAGTTTAACTATTGTCTCAAGGAATGGCGTCTTGCAACTGGGAATGGGAAAATCGTCTGACCTTGGTGGGACTCGAACCAACGACTTACAACTTACCCTGTAGTTCAGTTGGTTAGATGGATTTATTTCGTAGATCGTGGGTTTGAATGCTGGCGAGGTTAGAAAATTTTCTAGGATAAGGCCGAGCCTATTTGCTCTTAATTTTCTACGACCAAACCCCCAGCTGACCCTTAGAGCGACGTAGATCTGTTTCGTAGGTCGTTAGTTCGAATCAATATCCCACTAAGGTCCGAATATTTTTCTTTCTTTTGTTTGTTTCAATGGGGTCCTTGATAACACTATAGATCGGCGAAACTAGGATTGTTCCCCGTTTCCAGTTGAAAGGCCTCGCTCCAGCCTGTATATCGTACTTGCTTTTATACTCTATTAGGGCATCTGTCAAGGTCTTGTAACGTGGGAAATACAAGTTCATGTATCAGTTTCTAAGCTAGCAACTATTTACCTTATTTAAAGCAGTGTAAGAAAGATGATCAACGATCTTAACTGGGAATCCTTGAAGACCGACGAAATTGAATGATTTAGTTTTAAGACCAAAAATAACTTAGTAGACATTACGTTCCCTGAACACAATATTATAGATCTCAGCGCCTTCATCATATATACAACTATAGGCAATTGCAATCATCAGTTAACGCATATAAATATTCTTTTTTCGTAAGAACAATTCCAGTATGGAATAACTTATCATCAATGGCCGTCGAATCAAAGTCTGTAGACCGTTTTAGGTCACTTATTGTAATCTGATGCCCGCTGATCACCCGTGCCTGGATTAGTCTACTATTTTGCACTATCAAACTGAAACTGAAACTTCTAACGTGTAAACAAATTTAAAAATTGACACAAAGCGCAAAGCCAGGTTCTCCGGGGCTACACACCTCATATCTCCTAACAAACTTATGGAGTGTCCGATGAGATTTTTCAGCTGCTTGTTTCATCGCCCAAAAATTGGAGTCAGTCCATTTGGCAATTTTGACAAAATCCTGAAAAAAAAAGTAATTCAGTTTGTTTAGGTTTCAGCTGCAGATAATCACGATACTTCCAAACAGCGCAATCGGTCAGGTAATGGAAAGTGAAAAGGCCGGAATAAAGTTAAGTATTGGAAGTGAAGGCATGCTGATTGAATTACAATAAAAGTTGTATTTTCGAGCATCATCATGAAATCCACGACTTTTGTAGTGACATTGCTTTCTTTCTAGGAAGACTCATTGTGTGTAGGTTTATTTGGATCAAGGTAACTATTTTTGGATCAAGGTAACTATATACTTTTTTTGTTCTGTAATAAAAACTAAATTCATTATCAACATTGATGTTGACCATAAAATAATAAACAAAGTCACTTTAAACAATGGAATTTACCATGTTACAACAAATAGTTTCATTTTCAATCTGAAACATTGCACTGTGTACTGGTAAGGAGACAGCCTTATTTGGCCTCATCAGCACGGCATAGCTAACAAACTGCCTCAAATATATACAACATTGTAAGAACAGTGATTGTGGCTGATGGCGTAAAATATGGAACATTGCACTGTGTGCTGGTAAGGAAATAGCCAGTAAAAGCGCTCTGAGGCCTCACGGGTCAGAAGCAACAAAGCCTGTACTGAACCCTTAAAAATGCTTTTGAGCCTGAGTGTTAGAAGCCGTGGGCAGCTGTTTCGGCTTTATTTCGCCTCTTCAGCACTGCAAAGCTAATAAAGAGGCTAAAATTTCCACTGAATATATATAAAACTGTAAGAATAGTGATTGTGGGATCTGGCTGATGACGTAAAATCTGAAATACTGCACTGTGTGCTGGTGAGGAGACAGCCAGTAAAAGGGCACTAAGGCCTCATGGGTCAGAAGGACTAAACCTATAAGTTTCATTTTCAACATAGGTCATTACCATGATGTTATAACACATAAACTCGTTATCAACAAAGACCATTACCATACAAAACACCATGATTAATCCCTTTCACATTCACTGTGATGCTAATACCAAATTCCTATATCAACTGTCACCAATACTAGTACTGTTCTTTACCTTAAGTTCCTTTTCAATTGGCTGTCTCATCTGCTTCAAAGAGTTCTCTACCAAGGGCACAAACTGCTCATAGTATTTCCACATGTTCCACAAGATGTGTGAAATGCTCCCTACAGTCAGGATAAAGCAAGGAAACAATTTTAAACCAAAACCGTTAAAAGGGTATGTTACAAAAAAACTGAATGTATTTTATCAAGTCAACTATCAAGTCATACACATTTACCAACAAAGTCGACAATAACAACAGCAGAGACAATACTGACGATAACAATACATTATTATATCCTTTTTTAATTTTCCCCAGATGATCTAAAAAAAATTGTTTTTAGTAAGAACTGAATGTTTAACTGAAACAGATCAATAAAAATATTGCTAAAATTTCTCCACTGTGCCTCAAATCGGGATTTAGCCTTATTAAATTATAACATCAATACTAAATTTGGCTTATCAGTGGCCATATAGAATTAAAAAGCTCTTTCACAGCGGGTAGAAGATTATGAACCAGTCTTCTCCCTCCTAGCCGGTACAAACACTAACCTTTTCTGACGCATTTTTGTTTCTTGGCAAGGAAGGAGTGATGGTGAAAGATACAATAGATGATTTCAGTCACAAACTCCCTTTTTCTATCTGCTACTAGCACTAACCTTTCTTGTCGCAGTTTAGTTTTTCAACAAGGAAAGATTGACGATAGAAGACATAAAGCATGTTGATCCTTGCTTTGTATTCCCCCAGCGCTGATGACTCCACAAACTGTTGCAGGGTCTCGATCACCTCCAGCTGGTTCACTGTGGATCCTGTGTGTGACAAAGAGAAACAGGGAGTGATAAAACGGTTTAAGAAAACTTACTGGCTCGATACAAAAGTGCAATGCTTCAACATGAAAGAATTGCAGTTCACCTTCAACAGGGACACCGCCACGCAAATCATTATCACAATTGATGTGTAAGAACTTGTATCTTCATTGTTGTAATCAATGCTGTTGTGTCATATTTACCGTCCTTACAATTCTTGCTGTACCATTATCAAAGTTAATCTTAACATTTATTCCCAATACTGTTGTATCGCTATTGTGACTGTTTCACTGTCGTCATTGTACTCTTGCACCGGAGATTGGGATTTAATTTTGTTAACTTGTCCTAAAACACAACTTTTCCTCTGAGACAAAAAACGTTACTAGTAGTCAAACAGTTACTTGTGCCTATCTGCGTAGCTATCAGCCCCTACATTGAGGTTTAAGTCAAAAAATGTCATAATCCCAACCCTACTCTAACTGAAGAAGGAGAGTGTCTCCGAAAACGTTTTTAAAAAAGATTTTTTTTTCTTTTTAAAGCAAGATTTTAGGCCTGAACGGCACAAACTAAAGTATTTTATGATATCTTTTACGGCCTACCATAAATTTTCACTTGTAGAACATTTACAAGAACATTCGCCATCCTACTCGTCCCTACACGAAATGCTGCAATGACAGTGTATTTGTATACTCAATGTTATTACCAGTATCATCACCATCCTTTGCAGCAGCTTGTGTAATCACGTGGTACAGGTGATACCACCAGGAGCTGGCTCGCTCTGCAGCCTGGGCACTAGTCACATCGAGCAGTGATGTCCAGCATTTCAGCTCAAGTTGCCTCCAGTGGATAATAAGTTGCGTCATGGCATCGAGATGACTCTTGATCGACACCTGCTTACTTGCATTCATCTCCCATTCCTAAAAAACAACATGTTCTTACCCATAGAGCCATTGCCATACTGAGCTACAAATGCAGTGCCAGTGGGGACTTTTCACCAACCAGTTATTCACCTTGGCCTGGTTGTTCAGAGGCGGGTTGATTTTAATACTGGTTTAAGGAACTCTAAAGGCTTTATCTTTATAAGGAAGTAAGGTTTGACAAACACGGCTCGAAATTACAAACAACACAAACAGTCATGTTAACCACCAATTTTCAAGCCAAGCCATTTAACAGATCGTAAGAAACACGAGCGTGGATAAGAAACTTAATGTTTGGTTAGGGCTAATTGCTCTTTGAACCGGGCCCTGGTACTAGGTCCGCCACAGTGAAAAAGCATACGACGTAAAAACAATTCTAAAAAAACTACATTGGAAGTTCTGAGTTTGCTCGCAAAATTTAATCCTTGAAATTGCTGGACTTAAATGTGTAAAAAAATAGCCTCATACACAACGGTTTCAAATATGGGAAACCGATTCTCTTAACGACTACTCTGGTTGGACGAGTCTTCTTTTAACAGCTTTTAACTGCTATGTAATTATCATTAACCGGCTGGTAAGATTTATTTGCTTTCATGAGCGAGGTGAAATTGTTTTTTTTGTTTAGCTTCTAAGGAACTTAACATAGTAAAATGTAATTTACAGTAACAGGATATAATGATTAAGTAATCTTACCTGTGCCTCTTTTAACAAGAGTTCCACTCCAGTAAGCACCTTCATAACAGGGCTGGAGACTGGGAGGAGCAGCACCTTACGTACGACTGCTTTCAACTGGAAAGAAACATTTACCAAACTCTTAATTTTCATTACAAGTGCCGTTTTTATCATAATTGTTCTCACTCTGGTTATTGATCTCCATATGAAAACTAAGAAAATATTCTTGTGACTTTCAACATAGTAAAAATGTTTTCAACTGTTCTTAACATTATTATCTTATCTCTAAAAACATATGACCAGCCATTAAGTGCACACACTAATTAAACAGCGACGGAACGTTTAAGTATGGATACTTTAACATAGAATGAAATAATCTACTCTTGAATGTTGGATATCTGCTGTTACGCTCTAACGTAAAGGACACCTTAACTTTTCAGAATGATCTGCTGCATTACGTGTACAATACTTTAACTAGTGTAGGATGACCTGCTGTCTAATGTATAAGATACCTTAAGTTGTGAAGGATAACCTGCTGTCTAATGTATAGGATACCTTAAGTAGTGAAGAATGACCTGCCGTTTATTGAATAGGATGCCTTAACTAGGACGACCTGTCTAATGTATAAGATACCTTAAGTTGTGAAGGATAACCTGCTGTCTAATGTATAGGATACCTTAAGTAGTGAAATGTTACTCGCTGTCTAATGTATGGGATACCTTGACTAATGTGGGATGGCCTGCTGTCTAATGTACAGGATACTTTGACTACTGTTGGACGACCTGCTACCTAATGTATAGGATACCTTAATTAGTGTGGAATGACCTGCTAGTTAATGTGTAAGTACCTTAACTAGTGTGGGATGACCTGGCCACTCAAGCAGCAACGCATTGAGTCGCCCATCAAAAGATTCTAAAACTGGTCTCACTTTCGTCACCTCTGCCACATTTTCGTCATGAAAAATGTCATAAAAGCGATTCCTGCAACGCACAAGAAAGACACTCAGGAAAGGAAACGCCGGTGGTGGTTTTCTATTCGCCAAAACACAATACTAACCTTTCAAGAACCTTCTGAAACTCTTGGTCTTTCATTTGGTTACACTTTAATAAAAAGAAATACAAAAAAAACATTGTTACTTCAAAGAAGAGCAAACAAAACTAACAAATAATCACATAAACATTAACTGAAACAGTTGAACCTACCTCTGCTCCTCGGCTGGTAGGTCTTAGCGATTTCCTCAACAGTTCGCACTGAAGCAAGTGCGATAAATGAAAGGACTGCAGTGATTCTGTTACTGGAAACAAAAGATCTTTGAGACGAGTATTTTACTAACAATCAAATTGTAGGCGAAAGATGTGTCAATAACCCTTCGTGATTTCATACAAGTTCAAATCACTACTGGATCTAATTTCTCTTTTTGAATAATTAATTAGGGAGTTTAAGATACAAGGACTAGAATATCTACCACGACCGTTTACAACTGAAAACACACACTACTTGCTTGCCCTTTTCGATCACGTATTGCTAGCTTGCTTTCGCTTCTGTCCGAGTTACGTTTTGTAAATAGAAAATGGTGTGTTCAAAAGTAAAAAAAGATTGTCAAATTTTTCTTTAGTTCGTTCTCGATGTCATAAACACTTCATAACTGCTCGCTTTTCACGTTGTAATTTTCAAGTCGACGACGTACAGGTGGCCCGCATGGTAAACTCCAACGTGCAGCTATAGTATTCACTATTGTTCTCTGCCGTGGACGTTGGCGCACTCGTGTCTTTCACTCCCTTTCACTACCTAATGTTAGAACAGTGCGAGACAAACCATAAAAGGAGTCTATCAGTAATAAAACTATAACTAAAAACTAAACTAACTTTATCTATCGTCGTTACGCTGGGAGTGATTGCCCATTCTCCCAAGCCAGTGGTTTTTGTTTAATTGCTCGATAGCATAGATGTCGGTGTGAAAGTCGATTTTGTGGAGGGAGGAAAACCGGAGAACCCGGAGAAAAACCCTCGGAGTCAGAAGAAGATCGACAAATCTTAGCCCACATGCAAACCCAGGATTCGATCCCGGGTCCGCAGAGTAGAGACACGAGCGCTAACCACTCGACCATCCTGACTCCCCTCAAATGATAGACAGTGAAATCGTTCCCATAATCCTCTCACTAAGCAACTTCTCGTTTTGTCCTGCAGCTGACCCCCAAAACGTTAAAATTCTTTAAAACTGAAAGTCAAACCACATAGACTTTACAATTTGAATCAAATTTTAAAATTGAAATCAGGTCTTGTTAATAGGGAACTTACTTCCTTATTAGTACCTAAAGATCACAGATGCTTTCTATGCTTAAAATGCATATGAAGTGATAAATTTTATTACTTCAGTGGATAGACCTTGGTAAATGAAAAATGGTGAAAAAAAATTGATAAAAATCTTTCCTGGTTTTCTGATACATTTGGGTGTATTTTAGCTAAAGTTAGATTGTTGATGTATCCGAGGCAGATGGATCATCAGTCCAAGTCTGGCTCAAACCCACCCAAATTTTACGGATTGGCAGCAGATTTTAGAAAAATGCAAATTTGTCGGAACTCATCGTGACGTCATCAGATACAATTTTTAAAAGTTGACATCTCGAGAACCAGAATTGATTTTGGCAAAATTTGTTTCATCATTATTCCTCGTTTATCAAGTTTATCCACTGAAGTAATAAAAATTTTTACTTCATACGCACTTTAAATAACATCTGTCCCTTACCCAGTTTTTGCTTAAATCAATCTAACTTTCTCTATACAATTTCACTCATTAGGCAACCTACCATCAACACTAGTTTGTGCAGCTCATTGTTGGCGGAAGCAAAAAATTATCGGGGGGGGAGGGTACGGCGCAGGAATTGTAACAGTTCGTTTATATAAAACCTGAGATTCCTATTATATTCAAGAGTTGCTGTTGTTAGTCAGAAATCATTTAGGGGGGGGGGGGAAGGGGGGGAGGTCGCCCCCCCCGGTTCCGCCGCCCATGTAGTTATTAGGTTGTCTGTCTGCTCCTTACAAACTTGAACACAACACGCTTACCTGTTTGTTCCTTATCAAGACCACGTATAAGAGCAGCAGCTTGGTAACCACTCAAAAACGCCTCATGAATACTGTGTGACGTGTTTTGTACATGAGCACTTGTGGCTTGCCAGGGGGCAGGAAGACCAAACAATTCACTGTGAATTTGACATAACTTAACCAAATTTACTTTGTTTGTCACTGTTTCCGGGTGCTGTTGTGCCTCATCGAGCGTGGCTTGTTCGTTTTTCTTCTCAGTTTCACCAATTTGATCCTGCAAACCATCCACTGGCAAAACATCACGGAAGTCTGCATCAAAGCTCGGGAAAGCCTCGTTCAACAGCTTCTTGTTTTCTTCCTCTTCACTAAGAAAGGAGGCATGTGTTTTGGAACGGAACCTGAAAAGGGATAATACAAATATACATAAAGTATATCAATAATTTTAATAATAGTATTAACATATTAATTACCTTTAAAAAGTGAAGAAGTCCAGAAAAGCCTCATCCGTTTATCAAAAATAATCACTAAGAGGAGTATTTCACAATTTTCGATCTTGTGATCCAAAGTTTAAAGGGTAGGACTGAACGATATACTTTGTTAAGAAGTTACTAAGCAGGATTAAGGTCTAGGCCAATTAATTGCAAACGATAAAGAACTCTTGATTTAAATTACTTTCAATCTACAATAAATCACGAAGTTTGCCCAAAATTTTCAAGCTGTTACCAATGAAAAAAAATAAAAATCTCCAGAAAAAATTTAGAAAAAAAAGTGTTTTTAAGTCACCAAAGACCCTGTTGTAGAGTCTCGCTAGTCAAGGTAACTCTTATTCGGAATTTTGTAAAATCCTGATAATTTTCCCAGATTTTCAAAAGAAGGACCAGCCCCTCTTAGTTCGTGGAAATTTAAATATATCAACAAAGGATTTACCTGTACAGACTTCCTTCCTCCTTCTCTCGCTCCTGCTCCTGCTCTCTGACCATCATCCAGTCGCTTAAGTGATAATCTAATAAAACAGAGAGTACCTCCATGGAACCCCCGTCAAGAAAACCACGAAGCTTTGCATGGTTGCGCACGTGAAGAAGTGAAGTTCTCAGAACCCTAAAGGTTGAAAATTAAACATTCAGTTCTTAAAAACAGGTAATTTTAAAACCTCCCGTAAGTTAAAACTAACTATGGGGAACTTAATAACGATTTCTTGGACAAAAATTGGAATTCCATAAAGGTATTACGAAATTTGCTTCCCTTATATCATTTAAAAAATCTACCAAAAATATTTCTTACAAAATATTAAACTTCTTTTTATAGGATTAACGCAAGCAACGTTTTGTTGCACTACACCTAAAGTACTGTGGTAAGACTACCACAATATTAGAATCTGTATTGTGATGTCTGTTTGTATGATCCTAGCTTGACTTTTTTGAGAACAGATTTAAGCTTTCTAAGCCCTGCACGTGTTTATAAGTTTATCCGTGTATTCATTGTTTTTCTTCTTCATTGTTTGCATTCTCCGACGATTATAAAGAACAAATGCATCTGTTCCCCTGAATTAGCAAGCATCCAAGTAATTTCGCGAAACCAGCTCCCTTATTTATTATTATTCATATTACCTGTTAATTGTAACGATTTAACCTACTAATGGGAAGAAATAAACTTTGTCTTGTATAGTCTAAACGAACCAAAAAAAGGTTACCTTGCAGTTACATCTGAGCTGCTGGTTAGCTCATTTTCAGAATCCAAGCTCTTTGCCAGAACTGCAACATAAAAACGTCAATAACAAGATATTTAATACAAATAGAAGGACAGTGAATGACCAAATATAGTCAACTAACTAACTAAAGTGCAATTTGGTTCCAAATCATGAAAAACTTGCGAAATAGAAATAAAAATTTCATTTCAAAACATAAGTAAACCAAAAATAAACTACCATTATTGAAAAAACACTAAATTCTGTTTCCTTGTAAATCTTCTAATGTGGGCAGATGTTAAAAGGCAAGCAGGCAAGAATAGAGGAGACGTTGATACGAAATGGATTTAGGTTTTTAAAAATGCCTCTAGACATATCTTAGCTAATTCAAAAGCAAGAACACACCTTGTATTGTGTCCATAGTTGGAATAGAACTGAAACAGTAATAATTTACAGCACTCACTATGCGCTATGCTTATAACTTGAATAGAAACAGTAATCGTTAAAATAACTCACCTTGTACTGTTTTCAAAACTTGGCTGGAAACCAGAGTCCTGGCAAGGTCAAGATTTTGACCACATTTCACAGGTGGAAAGCTTCCAAGAGTTAAGGACAGGTCAGCAGCATTCGTAACCTTAAATTAATTATTTCAAGCAATTCTTGAGTAACATTGATATTAAAGTGTATATATCACTAGCATTTAACTTGGTCTGTTAGAAAGGGATTTTGTGAAAGAAGAAAAATGTTGTTTATTTCAATAAAACAACTCTTTTGGTTGCTGAGTAATAAAGCTTTTTCAAATATGCAAATTACCAATTTTGTGACGTCAAAGTCGAGAATCCAAAGGGAAAAACTACAAAACAACTGTTATCTCTTTAACACGTGTTTGTGTTAAAGTGCAGAGTTTCAGGAGCAATGATCTAGTATTTCAAGAAATATTTACTGTTTTGTAATTTTACCCTTTGGATTCCCGACTTTGACGTCACAAGATTGGTAATTTGCATATTTGAAAAAGCTTTATTACTCAGCAACCAAAAGAGTTATTTTATTGAAATAAACGACATTTTTCTTCTTTTACAAAATCCCTTTCTAACAGGCCAAGTTCCTTGATAGTGATATATACACTTTAAAGTAGTAGTATTAGTACGCTCCTTAGTATCAGCAAGGTGTACAAAACAGCAGACTAAAATCGTACCGTTTTCAAAGTCAGGTATGTTGTTTGCATCAAACATCGTTTGTTTATCGGTTGCAGAAAGTTAAAAAAAAGTCCAATCAATTTTTGTCTTCGTGGTTGCATTTTTTTTCGCTGAAAATAAACACGTCAACTTCCTGACTTGAAGACCAAATCGACCCTTCTTCTTCCTCTGAGTGTACTTTGAGGTTTACTCCTCCTTTAGGATTGAAATCAAACACATTTTCGAGGTTTGGCATTTCTTCTTCGTCGCTGCTGTAATTAAGCGTTGAAGATCGTTTTGCTTAGTTTCTCGGACATTTTTAAAACTTAAAAACACAATAGTTGTGTGTTGGTCCGATGAAAATATTAGAGAGTTTAAGATACGAATGCACCAACTCCGACGACGGCGGCAAAAAACGAAAGGGCATGCAATAGCTTCACTTTGAAAGGCAATCAGCTGGCCGTCTTCGTATTGAAAATTTCATCGTGAAAAGCTAAGTTTCAAAGTTTTTACGACTACGAGAACGACCGACAGAAAATTTTGCTAATTTTCATTTTCACACAAAAGAGAAGGCAAACTAGCCATACGTGATCGAAAAGGGCAAATAAGAAGGGTGTTTTTTGTAATCCGTCGTCATCGATGTTGCCGTCTTTGTATCTTAAACTTTAATAAGACTCCCTAGTATTGCCGCTGCTACTGCAAAAACGACTATCACACAATTAAATTGAACCAACTAGTTCATTAATCTGCAGAAACAAAAATTACCTGAGTAAGGCCCATTTGCTGGCATCGTTGAAAGAACAACCATCGTTGCAGCAATGAATTTATTTGACTTGCCATTTTTTTTGTTCCAAAGGTGGTCTACAATGGCAATGAGGGTATCATGGTGTAAATAAATAATAAAAACATATATATAGCACGTTGATAACGATGGCCTTGATTACTCTGATGCTTTCTCGACAGAAAAAGGTGAAGTTACCTTTCTGAATACCAAAAAGAAATATTGAAAACATTTCTAGTAGGTCAGTCAAATTTCCCTCAAAACTCGAAAACTAATTTTCCACGAATTTTGGGGGACAACAGCGGATTTTCGGCCACTTAAAAGCATTCTAAGGTGAAGTAATAATACTCAGTTACTAAAATCATTGTTTATGTAGTTGTAAGCGTTGCCTCGTTTCTTTTGCTCCATAACAAAAAAAGAGAAATGGTAACGAAAAAAAGGTTGGATGAGAGTTTTTATGGCAACTGAGCAACGTGAACACCATGTATGGATATGGGCAAAGATGCACTTGTTAGTGAGGGCGAACAGTTGATGGCTAAAGCTGTCATTAGATCAAGGACCTAACTAAGTTAGCGTGCACTGTATCACTGTAATGACAAAAGTCACCTGAGCAACAGCCGCCTCGAACGGAGCCAAGAGATCACAGTACAGTGGGTACTTGTGCTTTAAGTCTTGGAGAAACTTCTCTGCCGATGCCTGCCACGTCTCCTGTCTCTTAAGAATACTCTCTACTTGGCTAACACTGAAAGTTTTATCCTGTAGCCCTGACGGCCCATCGCAGTCTAGCTGGTTCGCACTCGCTTCCATTTTCTTAAGGATGTCAAGCACAAACTCAGGACTACCCACAGTTGACAGAAAGTGTTCTGTTCTTTGTAAGATCTCTTCAAACTAAAAAATAAAATAATGGCTGGGAACTTCTGAACCTTATAAGATTTGACAACGCTAAAAATAGGAACATTTTGTCAGGTCAAGTTCAAGCGGACAACTTCCCATCTCTAATATAGTTTTCTCAAAAGCTAATTTCGAGTGGATTCCACACTCATTCACAGTCTCTTCATTTTGAGGGACTTACTTCTGCTCACACTTTCAGCTTTGCTTAATCCTTAGCAGACTCTTCGACAAAATGCATAAATTTAAAAAGTCACAACAAAAAAACGCTTAAGATTGATGGTACAATTTTAAGAACTCATGACTATATTGGTCTTTGATATGGGTACTAAAGGCAAAAAACGACTCGAGAACCATAGAGGGAGAATTTTTGAGTAGGGATAAGACGAAACATACAAACTTTCTACGCAAGAAGAACTTTTTTTCTGAACGCTTTTAAAAACAAAAAAAATATATTCTAGTTGTTTAACATAATTTATACAAGAATACTCTTGAGATAGCATTGAAAAGTATGTTTTGGTCTTTATATCCGGGGTTTTATTTCAAGCATTTTCACCTGGGATGGATTTGGTCTGAAAGCTACGTTCCTGCTGAGTCTCTGTTCCTCAACATGCAATGTTTTCAGTTTCGTCATCAAAGCCTGGATTCGGGTCGGATTGGACGTGAGGGAAACTGGAGAACAGTCTTCTTCTGACACTATACACTGCACATCAACATCTAGCCCAGTCCACACGCGATCCGCAAAAAATCGAACTTTGAGTTCTTGTACGATATCTGAAATCTAAGAATGTTTACAACAAATATCAATAACAAAAACAACCAAGTACGCAGAACACCGCTAGGCAGTGTCTTATTTTCAACTAAAAAACTGTCACTTGGTTTATTAGTCTTAGTTTTATAACATTTTGAGTTACAGGAGGACAAAAATAGGACTTGAGGTCTCGTTCGCAGGACCTGCGGTTTAACGCTCTTATCCAAAAAATGCGAAGGTCTTATCGCTTCTAGACGTTAGAAAAAGGGCAGCACTTTTTTCTCAGTTTTGAACTGGGAAACGAATTCAGGCCTCCCGCACGACAGACTGGCCCCTTATCAACTGGGCTAACCAGGCAGTTGTCACCAGTACCATTCATTTCTCTCCACATAATTTAAGCGCGGGGATTATCATTTAGCTTGACTGCTCTTGGATAGTCGGAGAACCCAACGGGTTTTACATCCCAGCAATAGGACTCTGAGTGCCTGTTGTTTGATGTTCTTATCCGAGAAGACACGAAGGTTAAACCGTTTGCAGATGTTAGAGCAAAGGCAGCACCTTCTCCTCAGTTATTTTATGGCCCAGAGTGAAGGTTGAATCCGGGTTTCCAGCAAGGCAGATTAGTGCCTTACCAACTTTGCTATACAGAGTTCTTAATGGTAAAACTGTGCTGTCAATCTGTACCCTTAAAATATTTTCGAAAAATTTCTCACAGACGTTTTCTCGTCAGTATTTTTGTCAAAGGCTAAGGAAAGGACTTACTGAGTATGAAAGAATTCCACGTTGAACTTCATTTCGACAGCCTTATTTCCCCTTTGTGTATACAGTTTTCAGGAGCAGTTTATTCCAACAATAAACGTTTAAAACATTTGCCAGAATAAACTGCTAAAGAACGGTGTAGTCTACCACGTTGTAAATATCAAACGTATCAAAATCTAGTCGACATTAGCCGCTATCACAAAAACTTGCCGCAAGAAAAAGTTACAGCTAAGACTAACTGCAATACATACCTCTTTAGTGACGTATTCAAGTTCTATTTTGTCTCGTTCAACAGGATCAACCGGTCCAACTGGTTTAAACAACAGGCTTTGAACCACACCCAGCTTCACCCAAACACAGCTACGTTTTACTGCATCCTTCATTGCTTCATTAAAACCTAAGGAGGATAGGTATCGCATAATAAGAACAACTCCTGGCTGTTAATTAGTTCAAACTAAGGAAATAATTAGACAGCAAACGTTCGTATTAGCCCTCCGCCCCCTCTCTCTCGCCCTCTCTAATAAGCTCCCCTCTCTAATAACCCCCTGTGGGAAAGGTTCAAAAAATGATATTTCTGACAATTGAGCTTTGTGAAACTGGCAGAAATAGATATTTTGCCGGCATGGACCAGAGGACT
>JAOBAT010106612.1:0-15132 GCA_026413305.1 Hydrozoanthus tunicans
TATGCATTTAAACGCCGTTACAGTTTCCAAAATCAGCCCAAAACTCAATTGTGGAAGACTTTTTGGAGGACCAAATCCGCGGGGAAGGGGGGGGGGGATCCGCTGTTACACCGGTATAGATCAAAATGCAGATAAAAAAATTCTCGTCCAGCCAACCGAAGTAGCTAGGGCGCCAAAGAACAGCTAAAGCATGAAATTTTAGCTGCTTTTTCAATGTCGCAAAACTACTTTTTTGCTTCGCCGAACTTTTGGCAAAAGGAGATGCGAATTGCGTTCGTTCGGGCAAGTGTTCTTCGTGTTTATAGTTCAGTTTACAATCTTGCAGGCGAGCAAATGCGTTAGATCGAACGACTTTCAAGTTCAAAATAAGTACATGGGGCAAAGTAAAATTTATAATTAATCTCACAAGTTTAAAATTTTTCCAAAATTGCAAGAAAATGAAAACACAAGTTAAATTAACCCTAAATTTTCTGAGGAACCATGCGATAATTTACGACATCGAGGGCAGAAATCGAATTCTTCATTTTTGCGGTACCGACACGAGAAGGCGTTGCTTAACTTATTTCATTAATCTCAAGGGTTTTTTTTGAGTTTGAAACTTTTGCAGTCTCTGGAAACACTTCGGAAACGGCTTAAAAACGTTTCTTGGACCTTTTTATGGTTTTTAAAAATTTTCGGAGATATTTCGACGTGTTCGGAAATCTTGACAAGTTTTCAAAAACGGCTAGAAAACGTTTCTATATCTAAGGCATTTTTAAGGGTATTAAAATTTTTTCGGAAAACTTCGGAAGTGCACCTGAGCCAAATCAGCGCCGAGTAATTTTGCCCTGAATTGAGAGAAAAACGCTCATGCTCCCGTCGATATCCAATCAAATCGAAGTAATTTTGCCCTACAAGTTTTAAGGTACCAATAACAATTGCTTGGAACGGAAGCCCTTAGTACATGGCTAACTTAATAACTTGTTCATAAGATTTTCTTCGGGTTAAACAGAACGCACCCAAGATTCCAAGCACAAGTAAATCTCTTTATTTCCAGTGGTTATAAGTTTCTGTTGTCATATACTGTGGTAGCATGTATGTATATCATGCTTTGTGACACGAGACATTCCTTCGAGCACATAACGCATACTATAACTACTCTACGTAACACTTGTGTTTAAACAACTTCACAGCGTTGCAAACAGTTTTCATTGTCGCTCGGCCATGGGCAGTAGGCAGCTTTAGCAACAAGGGCGGCAACATCGACGACGGCGGATCACAAAAAAAAACCTTTCTGGTTTGCCCTTTTCGACCACGTCTGGCTCGTTTACCCTCTCTTCTGTTCTAGTTATGCTTTTTGAACAGAGAAAGATTAAAGCTCCCTGCACAATTCTAGATAAAAGAACATAAAATAATCTTATTGTTGATCGTTCCCGTAGTCGTATTAATTCTTCACGTTGTAACTTTCAAGACAAACGGTGTGCAGGTTGTCAGCACGGTGCATTCATACGTGCGGCTATTGTATTCACTTTAGTTTTCTGCCGTCGTCGTCTTCGTTGCTTAACCTCCCTGGTACTCAGGCCCGTAGCCAGGATTTTCTGCGGGAGGGTGCGATTGAACGAGGAAACGGACCAGGTGGCAGTGTCAACGGGGTCGGAGGGCACGCTCCTCCCACCCCCGGGAACTTTGAAAAGAAGGTTGTATGGACTGATATGTAAAACAGGTAGGCAAAACGAACCTTAAAAACCTTAGGGTGTTTTCAAACTTTTAATCTTCAAATCAATTCAGAAAGACATAGAGGATAATTTTTCTTTTTCAAATAATTGGTCAACAAAAAAAGTGGACCATCGCCGCATAAGGAGGATGCAAGTACACCCATCGCAATGCCCCCCCCCCTTCCCCCGCCAACCGACCGCCCCCCTCCGCCCTCACTATAGGCCTGGTATCCATACTGGTATTCATCATATTTGCCCTTTTTCTAACGCATGCGATTGATAACGACTACAATAACCAAAACAAAACCAACGACAACAAAGATAAATCGATTTCTCTAGCAGACGAGACGGTCCAGAGCATTCAAAATAAAAACACAACGAAATGAAAATGCGAGCGGTACCAAAGACAATCACTCTTATGTATACAAGTACAAGAAAGTGTGTCAGATTCCATATAGAAGGTTAATCCTTTGCTATAAACTATATTAGTGTTAAACAGTTGCGTATATAAAAACTATCTTATTTATTTAAAATCATTTGTTGTCACGACAACTTTAAAATTGATTGAATGAACATTCAACTGCTTCTAGAATGCTTGAACTTCTAAACTGAAATCAAAACTCTCGGTAAATATGCTTCCGTAAAGTTTGAGCTCCTGTCTACACTGACGTTGACTTCCGAGGCAAGTTAACATCTCAAGTTCTGTAAACTAACATAGAAAAATAAAGGGTAAGTCCGCTTGTAAACAAAATACAAAGGCCGGGTTTGTGCGTTAAACGTAACGCGACTCGTGCTTACGTATAAAAGATCTGACTTGCATAAGATACGTTACCCAGTATGTCACTGTGCTTTAACCAACGTTTGATTATAAATCGGTCATGCTTTAACAGCTAAAGTCAATGACGAAGTGGCCGAGCGGTTAGCATGTTCGACTCGTAATCCTAGGGTCGCGAGTTCGAACCCCGGTCAGATCACTGTGTTGTGTCCTTGAGAAATACACTTTACCCGACTCGTTACAGGCAACTCAGCTGTATAAGTGAGTACCAGTTCTGCCAGGGGCTAACCTGCGATGGATTAGTGTCCTGTCCAGGGGGAGTCAAAGACTCTCATCCGCTTAACACTACAGAAACCTGAGATAAGCGCCGGCCTGATGCCGGCTACTTTGCTCGGGAAAGGATTTATGCGCTCATTGGTGTTACGGGTCAAAGTAAACTAATAGATTGGTAACTTGATTCAGCAAGGGAAACTTTAAGAATGGCAACGAATTATTCATGACTCTGTTGCTTTGACAAAGGATTTCCCTCTGACTCTCCTTTGTGCATTATTACTTGCTTTTGCAAAGTTCTTCCTACCGCTAAATTACTGACCTTTACTGGTAGGGCGGTGGTGCTTGGCCATACGGATAAGCCCCTGGGGGTGGGGGATACGAACCAACTGGGTTCCCAGTAGGAGGATAAAACTGTGGGGGTGGTGGATAATGCCCGGGAGGACCTGGTGGTCCTGTAGGTGGCGGGTAACTTCCTGGCGGTGGGGGATGTGTTCCCGTAGGGTAATTCATTGGTGGTGGCGGGTTGTGGCCTGGAGGTGGATAATACGGTCCCGCAGCTGGCTGACCGGGGTACCCTGGATAGGAGGTAGAATGACCCGGTAGGTGGCCATGGCCCGTAGGGGTGTGGTCTGCGACGTACGTTTGTCCATAGGGGCTAAACTACAACGGGAAAAAAAATAGATATCGCTTTCAGTTTTACATAGGTAAAAAACATAAACAAGATACTCGACCAGCTGTGAAAAGTGTTTATTGATTTGATTACCGCGCAACAAAAGTTTCAGTTTCAATAATTTGCTCGTACAAAGGGTTAACGCTCAAAAATTCAGATAACTTCCGACGGAAAAAGCTCAATCTTTATCGCAGAGTAGTTTGTTAGACAAAGTCTAACGCATTTCAAGTCAACCTAATGAGTTTTGTTATCGCCTAAGGAAGACGGTTGTTTTGACAAAAATTTTGTGTTATTTGCTTCGTCTTTCAGGAAATCAAAACGAAAAACAATTCAAGGGCTCGGTGGAAAAGGACAAGCATCATATCTCAACTTTTTTTTAACCGAAGCAGGATATCTTTAAGTTTTTTACATTTCCCAACTATTGATCCTTCGGAAAAAATTAATGAAGAAAGGAAAAATCATCTGTTACCAACAACAGAAACATTTGACCTTTGCGATCTATTTTCCGTCTCTCGTTGTATTGTGTACCCGATAACTGAGAGACTGTGACATAAGCAGCGGGTTAGTTCTATTGCTCGGGACCGACGAGTGATGGAACATGGTGAAGTGGTGAGCTATGAACTAGCAGCCCTCCACTCACTTTCCCAATACATCAAGAAAAGAAAAGACAGATAAAATTCATTAACATACAACTTTTAAATCAATTTATCCATTTCGGCCGTGGCAAAAACGATCAAATGCAAATCAAAAGGCGGATCATACTCCTTAAATGTAAGAATCTCCTAACACAAGTAAGGGGAAAAAGTCTAAAACTTATTCAAAGATTATTTTTATCAGAAAAAGTAAATCGAGTGTGACAGGAGGTCGTAACAGGGCAAAGTCCCAACCGTTAACCACCAACTTTGAAATAAAAAAGACATTAGTAAACAATAAAAAAATAGAAAAATAATAAATAACTAATTACAAATCTATCATTACTTAAACCACTTACCAGAAGTTTAACTTCAAAAAACGCAGGTTCTGCCTTATGAGTGGACCCAGGAGGCGCCATTGTACCACTGGGGTTGACGCCTACGTGTTGTCCTGGCAACATGCACGACTCCAGCGCCACATAATGATCTGGTGTCTCGTGTACGTAGAAGTGGCAATAGTTATCAAATGACTGGAAAAAAATATCGGGAACAGATTGTCAAGGGTTCACAACGAAAATGAAGAATGAATTGTATTTTCCAAATGTTGAGAAGCCAAAGAATCCACTTCAACAAACCAAGCTACCCACACTTGAATTCAACTTTAAACTCTCAAACTTACAGCAAAACACTTAAAGTTGTTAATTTAACACAAGTTAATCATATAGCTTAATTCTTTTAAAAGAAAATTCGATTTTTCAATCAAAATCATAACCAATAATAGAACTCCATGACTTTTCCTCGACCTTTTCCAAAATTCAATGATTTACTTATTTTTCTATTCATTCATCTGTTTATCTATTCATTTATTTACAATACTACAAGACGTCAGTACCAGAGCAGGAGCAAAGGCACCGCGGGGCACCTCTAGGCCATGTACGATCCCTTGGGCGACCATTTACCAGTATAAGCAACAATACGACTGGGTTTTCTGCTGTACATGAATATTTACATTAGTTATATTCACATTACATACAACTTATATGAGCTGTGGGAGGGTTCATTTTTTTCGAAACGGCTTCAAAATCCGTCAGAGCATCGAGGACATCAACAGCTAAACACCAAATAAGTTTCGTTGTTATTTATTAACAGTTTCGTACATAAATATTGCTCTTAAAACACCACGTATATCCTCCTCTATAGTGCGCCCTACAAATCTCTAAGCCGGAAACCACTATAGTTTCACGTATAATGAGTTTGGGCTACCCGTGATTAACTAACTTACCTTCCCTCGTACCAGTCCACCATCCACTCCGAGGTAGTACTCCGGATGGGCCACGCATGACAGCGCCACCACATTACCTCCAATATGGGTGGCTATGAACTGAGCTGTCCGCAAAGAAAACCAAAACTTAGTATGAAATAAAAAACGTTTGTTTTTTATTTTCAAAATTACGATCTTGTCTAGTACCCAATTATCTTAAAATGGAATAATTTACCCAGACACCTAAGCTTAAGTATACCAATGTTGTGACGACAATGTTATGATGGAAATGATAGTGATGATTGATTACAATAATAATGTTATGAGAACACGTTAAAACGGCAATGATAGTAAATGATTATGAGAGTGATGGCTGTAACATGACGACAAAGTTTTCATTCTATACGTGTAAGAATGTAATGTATGAATGTTTGTTATGTAACTACACTGCTGTCCGGCCCCAGATTAATTTACCCCAACCTGGTGGGCGTAAATCTTGAACTTCCCCTTGTTGGTCGTTGACGCAGTGAAAAAAGTTTGTATGAATTAAATAGTATAGTACGAAAAAGTGCGAATAGTAGTCGGCGGACGTTAAAGGACGTTTCCAAAGATGTTTTGAAAAAAGGGTTTTTATGTCTATTTTACCCTAAGACTGGTTTTGAAAAGAAAAGACGCTGCCATTTTGAATGTCTTTCCTTGTATGGGGAGGTAATGAAATAACCCAGGTAGTGAGGTACAGAAATAATCAGATTGTAGGACTTGTAACATGTCTTGTACCGACGATTATAAAATAGTTTAATCGTTGTGAAAAGGAGCATACCTTCCTGCGCAGGCCCAGGCGAAGGAAGTATCTTCAGTTGGTCCACAGTGACGCTACCTTTATCACCGTCATCGTACGCAACTCTGAACCTTACTGAGTAGGGATTGGAGGTGTCTACCTCAGTTATGGTTCCTGGGTAGTACATGGACCTTTTAGGCCACGCGGCTATTACGCGGGAACCCTTCTTCACGGAGTTAGGAGTTGGCTGGACGTCAAGAATGACGGAGGCGTTGTCATCAACATCGTGCGTAACTCTATCACCATCATCAAACTTGATATGGATCTTTGAGTCCACACTCTCAACTGTTCCATGATAGTACAAGCTATTTGTCCAGCGACCCCACACACGTGTCCCAACTAAATGTGTAACAAGACCGATAATCTAGTTATATAGTTTTGAAACATAACAGGTAAACATTCTTAAACCTACGAGAATCAAACCTGTTTGTTAGCTAAGCCATGTTGAGAAGGCCCAACAGGGCCGAAACAGCTGTCTAAGGCTGCTAACTCACAGTTAACACTCAGGCTCAAAAGGTTTTAGGGTCCAGCACAGGTTCCTTCAGACCCGTTAATTCTCCGTGCTGTTTTACTGGCTGTCCCCATATCATTGGCACGCACGCGCAATAATGCTGATTTTTTTTTTTATCACCAGTCAGGTCCCACAAGCGCAACGCTTAGAGTCACCAAAAAAGAAATAATCTCTTGACAGCCAAACATCGTCCTTCTCGTGTCGAATCTCCATAATTCTGTTCACGGAGTGCGTTCGAGATACGTTTGTTTCAATCTCCTCCGTTCGTGCAAAACTTCTCTATTCCTGTCTAACGTTTCTCTACGCATTATTTAGTTGAGTTAGAAGTTCATTAGTAGAGAGAGAACAATGAAATGTTAGATTTAAATTACATCTTTAACTGAACTATATGAAACTGTGAGCTGGTAATGTTATATCTCTGAAGGTATCAGTAAAGGATTGGTTTCGCTATTGTGCCAATCATCCAGTAGAACAATGTGACATGAAATAATTCAGTTTGATAAGATTGTGAAATCGTGACTAAAATCACTGGTCTTCACCAGGCTGGCAAGGAATGTCTAGCAGGGCTCGGTCCAAGGCACATGGCGGTTGAAAGCGGAGCCCATTTAAGAGGGGGGAGGGCTTTTCTTATTCCTTGATCGCCTTAATTCACTTTTCGTCTGTTTCACTGTTCCTTTCACCATGACTGAGCTCTTTGCATTATAGGTACTGGCCCTGTGCCGCATGAGTCGACCTTCAAGTGACTGTTTGATTTTTCCATCTTAATTTGCTGTGCAAACTAGTTAAAGTGAAGGACAAACGCCCAAAAAGAGAAGATCAAATCTCACTTATAGAATGTTACGTGGAAAATTCACAGCGAACACAAATCAACAGTTTTTGTCCATATGTCGGAGACTGGTCACCCAGTTTGAACAAGACACTTTCACGTTTGATAAAGAGAAGAAATGGCGTGAAACACGAAAGAAACCACCAGGTAACGGATAGAAAACCCCCGTCTTAAGTTCTGCTCTCAACAGTCATTAACCTGAGAACACGTTCACCGCTAGTTGTCAAGTGACAAGAAACAGATGCCTGATGAAGATCATCAGTGTTAATCGCAATGGCACACCCACTGCAAACTGTGAAGTTGCTGCTGTAATAGAAGTTATAAATCACTTCGCATCATTTGTATAGTATTGTTGGTTTCGAGCTTACCTTGATCGGACCTCTGAGGTAGCAATCTTAGCTGATGACAATTCACCCATCCTTTGTCGCCATCATCGTAACGGATGAAAAAACGTGGAGCCTGAAGTGTAAAGTTACAAATCATTTCATCTTTTTAAGCACAGTAGCAGCGGAAGTGAAAACAGTGCGAACGGGATAGAATAGAGCATAACTAAAACTGAGTAGATTAGAACAGAATAGAATAGAATAGATTCCAATAGAATGGAACAGAATAGAACAGATATATTATTTTATCTTAATGTTCCATTTGTCTCGCAAGATCTTGAACAATAAGAATGGCACCCAGAGCGAAATAATCATCTTTAATAATCGTAAAAAAGGTCGACGGCGCAGTGACCGAGCGGTTAACGTGTTCGACTCATAATCCTAGGGTCGCGAGTTCGAGCCCCGGTCAGACCACTGTGTTACGTCCTTGAACAAGACACTTTATCCAACTTGTTTCCAGGCGACTCAGCTGAATAAATGAAGATTTTCTCCAGGTGGACTAAAAACCTGTCATCTGCATAACGCTAGAGAAACCGAAGTCAAGCGCCAGCCTTTTAAGCCACTTGGCTCGAGAAAGGAATTAGCTCAAGCTTCAGCCACAGCGAGTCACAAAAACTCAGTCGATTAACTAGCGAATGCCCGCTCAGAATGACTGTAAGTATAATCACGGTTGTCATGGTGTTCAGTACCTGAGGATTCATCCAGTCAACCTGCTCCACACGGCCCTGGTAGTAGTAAGGCCTGTTAGCAAATGCAGAAATCACTCGGCATCCTACAGGAACATGCCACGGGTTAGGAATGACATCTGGGAGCACTGCACCGACATCACTGGAGGAGTGAGAGATGCGGTCACCATCATCAAACTGAATGTGTATCTTGCCGTCACTGACTGCTACCACCTTGCCATGGTAGTAGAGGTTGTTGGTCCAGCGGCCCCATACTACACAACCCACTATGTTGAATAACCAACAAGCAGTCATTAGCTGTTGCTTATCTGCTATTCCATCTTAAATGTAATTCATTACACGTCATCAGATCATAAGGATAAAATGAATGAGAGACTGACAAAAGCATACTCAGGGGACTTATATTTTAGGATGTTTCAGATGGGAAGCTTGTTAGAGAGGGGGGGGGAGGCTTTTTTAAAAATCGTCAACAGCCAAAGACAGACACCGATATGAGGTCAGGATATTTTAAAACAGGTTCAATTGGAGCCCAATTGCAGCTAATAACTCTGCATTCACTCTGCGTTCACGTTCGTCAACGGTTTTATCTGTTTTAGTTTTTAAAAAGTGATGGTTATAACAACCAGCACTTTTCTAAAACTAAAACAGATAAAACCGTTGACAAACTGCATTCATTACACAGTACGCCTTATATTTTAGTTCCATCGCCTTTATATCAGGATGGGGGTAGGGACGCTTATTAGAGAGGGTGACTTACTTAAAATTCGAAGCTCTTGAGGGGAGGCTTATTAGAGGGGGTAGCTTATTCAAAACTTGTAGCTCTAGACAAGGGGGCTTACTAAAAAGGCCTAGGGGAGGCTTATTAGAATGTTTACGGTAAACAGAACTTGGTATACAGCTAGGATATTATCACTTAGGGCTTGCATATCAAGTTTAAGTCGCACAATATCATGACCAGACTCCGATTCTGGAATATAACCTTTCTTGGTTGTCCAGCAGAAGCTAAGTGTTAAAACTACTTCTTGATTTCATTAAACAAATTATAAGTCGAGTATGAGAAGACAAGCTCTCCAAAAATAATAATGAATGTTCAATTGAAATTCTTCAGTGAATCTTTTCTCGTCAGGCTTCTTGTAGCAGGTGGTTGGCAAGTTGTGCCGACACTTCATACACATCATGTTTTAAGTGTAGTGTCTTAAGTACTATGCCGCTTTTGCAATTATTTTACTACATTTACAGAAAATCAACTCCATTGGCTAATTATTATTAACTAGCAAATCACATTTGATTTACCTTTCTGGAATAGTGACTAAATATAGGCAACACATCGCCTCACGAAAGTGTTTGATTGTTCTAAATTGTGCAAACTCTACTGCTACACTAATATCGAATACAGATTTAAACAAAATGTTTAAGGGTACCTTGTGTGCAGCATGAAGGAATTTTTCTTATTTGGTCAATGGTTGACCATATCTTGTCTCCATCATCAAACTGGACAAAATATCGAGGCTGCTGGGGGTTCATGTAATCGATTTGGGTCACAGAACCAGGGTAAAAAATGTTTTTCTTTGGCCACAGCGCAACAACTCGGCTGGACATCTAATGTTTTCAAGAACAAAAATGCTGTATCCTATACATATATATATATTATACTTTGACTTGCATGTGTGCATATCTACCTTCCCTGGGGATTAGCAGACTGACAGGAATCTGTCAAACCAGATTGTACCCACTAATACCAAAGGAATACTTAACCCTAAAATCAACTTTTTTTTGGATGAGAGGAGACTGTATTTAAAAGATTTTTTCTCATGTCATGCTGATTTTCGAGATACTCTAGTTTGAATTTGGGTGTTTCAGGTCGTTTGGGCTCATTGAGCGTGGGCGCTTGTCAACTTTAGAGGCAAACGAAATTAAAATAAAAATGGTGTACATGGGCGGAGGAACCAGGGGGGGGGGCATTTGCCCACCCAATAATTTGGTTGGGGGGGGGGGGCTGTCAATAATTTCTGGCTAACAACAGCAACTTTTGAAAATAAATCTCAGCTTTTATAACGAATTGTTACAATTTCCGCACTGTGCTCCCCAAATGATTTTTTGAATATGCCATCCATGGTTTATTACAGTGTGTATTCTACATTTGGAGGCTCGATCTTCATCTGTGACAGAGCATGCGCCATGTAACATAGATTTTACATAGGAGTTGAACTGTTTTTGTTGTCATAAGCTTGCTTAAACAGTCAAGAGTGAAAGTTAAAATTTAAGATGTTGGGGATATCTCACTTCAATGATAAAAGTCGGAAAATCAGCGCGACACCATGAAGAAAATTTTGAAGTATCGTTTCCACACTTTTGAGGATTTTGTTTGACAAAAGTCGATTTTAGGGTGCAATTCCCCTTTAAGTAACTAACTCATAAGAGCAATAGGGACTGCAGAGACCAATCGGTTATAGTGGTAGGGCCAAATAAATCGACCAATATAAACAAACGCTAATAAGGAAGGCTTGGGTTTATCATTTATCTTGCATTTGCATGCCTTCTTAAACTCGATCCTACTACTACTACTACTACTCGCTTGTTATACTCTTCAATACAGCCATTGTGTAAAGTAAACCTAGGTACCCTTGTACTACATTTTGAAGCTGCTCACAGTGCCAAAGTTTCAAGTAACAAAACCCAATTTCTGTCCATCTCAACTGGCGCCCAAGAAAATAAATTCCAGCAATAAAAGTGGCTAAGGGCTGCCTCTAGATCTCCCCTCAACTGACACTTGCACAGACCATGAGCGAGCACTTAGCTAGATTAGATAGCCCACCACACAGTAAATAACTGTAACTTCTTGGCATTTGCCCCAGCCCATTTGGGCGGCAGAAAAATGTTTATTACAAACCTGAATGTCCCCATGCTGTGGGTTAACATCATACAGCACTGCGCTGATGTCATTAGGGTCATGTGATATTCTGTCACCATCATCAAACTGCACATCAATCTTATGGCCAACATTAGTTACGTGACCTCTGTAGTAACAGTTGTTTGTCCATCGGCCAAGGACACGGCTGTGTAGCATTATGGGGTTGACTGAACTCCCTGCAGTGATTTACACAAACAATAATTGTTCAAGCAGGGCTGTAGCAGGGGGGGGGGGGGGGAGGGCACTGGGCCTGGGCCATCCAAAATTTAAGAAAAAAAACAATCCTTGTGCAGCCCCTGCATGCAAATAAACAATTTTACCACAGTGGAAGTAAATACAAATGAAATATTTGAGTACAAACAGTAGAAGTAAATACAAATGAAATATTTGAGTGCAAACAGTAGAAGTAAATACAAATGAAATATTTGAGTACAAAAAAATCTTAACCATTTGTAAGATCACACTTTATCATCTATTCTTAGTGCTTTGAGAAGCAACGCACTTCTAATGTGTGACTTTCATTACTGTATGCTTCCCCCTCCATTTGATAACTTTTTCAAACAAGTTATAAATGTACACAACTACAATGTACACTAGACTAGCCTCTAGAAATACGTACTATTCATATCAACTGAGAACAAATTATGGTAAATTTAATCTCAGATTTAATAGAGGACAACCTTAAAAAAATGAGTAAATCAAGTTTTAAAAAAACAATCAAATCAAACATAATTGAAGCTTATTAAATATGCATTTTTTTTCTTTGTTGTGTTTTGATTTGTTTTTGTCTTTTAATAATTTGATCATGGGCTCAGTTATTATTGCAGTTGTGTATATTATATACTATAACTTCTAGTTTCTATTAATATCTTACAACTTTTATTTGACAATTAATTTTTTCAAAATGGTTATCAGACTCGTTTAGCAAAAGCTACTTCTGATATCCGGTGCTATATCTAACTTATAATTTTTTTTTTCTTTTTAAATGTGTAATTGTAATTAGTGCAAAATAAAGTTGTTGTTGTTGTTGTTGTTGTGCATCTACCTGATAACTGGGCAGCCTCTGGCAAGATTCGGATTTGTGATGGGTTGTTCCATTGCTTGTCACCATCATCAAAGAGAACATGGCAGCTTGGTTTTCTGGGATCTGCTTTATTAACATCAGTAATTCTCCCTTGAAAATATTGGGCTCGATTTTGAAATGCTGCAATTACCCGTATGCCTTTCTGCAGCACTTCAGGGTCGGGATCCACGTCTGGCAGCACAGCAGCATTATCACCAATCTCATGTGATATCTGATCGCCATCATCAAACTTAACATGAACTTTAGAGTCGACATTGGTCACTGTTCCATGATAGTATTGACCATTTTTCCAACGACCCCAAACTCTTGTCCTAGGTCCCAACCTGCCAACTGAAACAGCAATGTTCAATGTGTTAATAGGTAATGTTAATATACAGTGGAAAGGTGGGAAAGTAGCATCAGCAATGTTGTTAGTAAGCCCATATGTCCCCGGGGAAGCAACTCACATGTTTTAATGATGGTTGGGGGGGGGGGGGGAGGGTTTTTCTGGATTTTCTTAGATATGAACTTTTGGCCAAAGGATTTTCTTGGGTCTTTGGAAAATTTTTTTTGTTGGCATTGTATTTTTCTTCTTTCTGTAATTTATTTGGTATGCTAAAAATAGTAGAGATATTTTTGAGTAGAAAAACTTAGAAGCTTGGGTTTTTTTGGTAAAATATTTGAACTCTGTCCGACCCCTGTGACCCCTACCCCCAACATCGTTAAAATATCTGGAGCCCCTGGGCTATCATTTTTTTAATCAAGTAAGTATTTTAAAACCAATTCATTTAACATAAAGGTATTATTTGTGAGGTGAAAATAAAAAACACTGACAAATTTCTGGAAACTTTGCACCCAAACCTCGCCATCTCCCCACTAGATTGTGATATACCTCCACCCCCCTCCTTTTTATAGTATACCCTCCCCATTGTACCACTACAGTGGAATCCTGGTTTAACAATATGCCAAGGGGCCGTCAAATTTATGTTGGTAAACCAGGATATCGTTAAATTGAGATTTCTGGTATAACGATATTGTGGGAAAATTTCTAAATATATCATTATATCAGGAAAAAGCGACATACACATTTTACTCTATGTTCACTGATAACTTTGTAGTTAATACTTTGTAGAACCAAATGATTCATAAGTGCAACTTCTTGCTGTTAAAAGACAAGGAATGACCTAAAGCAGTTTAAAACACATCAATCAGCATTTATGGCTGCTGGAGCATAAGCAAGAACAATGATTGTTGACAGTAGCATCGATGTTTATTAATTAAAGTTTGTTTTGTTATAAAACCAGCATTTCCTGTGCTCTGTCATGTTGATTTTATCATTATACTGTTTGATAGATTTTATAGGTTTGTACATGTGCAGTGTATAAGTAATTTTGGTAAGTAGTTAAGAAAGAAGTTAATAAATTATGGGGTTAGCATACATAGGGAATGGTAAATGCAAGACTGTCCAAGATGCAGAAACAGCCTTTCTTAAACCTGAGCTGAAGACTTTGGAAAGCAGCAAACAAATTAAGGCCAAGACATTATGATAGAAAAAAAACCAAGACTGAGACTTATATAAAAATACCAGACACCAAATAATTTTTAGCAAAATAGAGAATTCATGATCAAGCTCTGCTGGAAATGCAGAGAGTCCAAGACGTTTTGTGAGAAAATCAAAGACTGTGAAACAGAGAAAAAAAAGAGACTTTGAGGAATAAAAAATGATGAGATTACAAGAACTAGAATTTGCAGAAACTTTCATTTCTTAAGGCCTAGGGGTACCATTCATTACCCCTAAATCTGGGAACATGCAGCCAAGAATGTATTGGAAAGTTGAATATGTACAAAGTAACACAATTACAATACATTGAAATACAGAGAGGATATTATATAATTAACTGATTGGCAGAGAGTGTAAGTTATTGCATTCAATTTATATTACAAACCATAATATCCAACCGTCCCATTTGCAGAGACAGCTCCTCCGGCTCTAACAGCAAGGGTCTTGTTGTTTACTTTGGACTTCAGCTGAACAATGCTCCCACTTCGGAAACAATCCTAAACCATGAAAAGAAATTAAATTTTTATGATCTTAATTTGAAATTCAACAACCTAATATAAATTCTGGATAATAGAGACTGCTGTTAAATAATTTCATTTACACTTAGTCATTAAATCTAGCTTGTGAAAGCATATAAAAACTGTTGCTTTGATCGATCTACAGTCAAGTTGGGCCAGCATTCTTATACATAGCTAAAGAGTAATTATTGTACATGCATGCTTTATTATTTTGATGTTTGCATGCACAACTAACAAGTTCTGTAAGAAACTTCATCTTCATCGCTATCAACCAGCTTTCCTAAACAAATCTGAGCTTCAGACAAGGATGTATGATCAACAGTCTGGATAATCAAAAAAATATTTGTATATCACTGAATTTTGGTGTTAAAAATGACTGAAGAATGCTAAACTAAAGTATGGGATTGTGTGTAACTAGCTTATTAAATAACGGGACATAAACAAATATTGCACATACTGACAGTATTTAGATGAGGTGGTGTACACGTAGCTACGTATACACCACCTCATCTAAATACTGTCAGTATGTG
>JAOBAT010106623.1:3390-15130 GCA_026413305.1 Hydrozoanthus tunicans
TTTGTCGTTGCTAAGAGAAGAACGAAATAGTCGGTCTGCATACGGCAGGTGTTAATATGATATTGGAAATTTCCTTCGCAGGGTGTCTCGAGCTCTATAATTAAGCAATAAAACGCATTTGAACTTTCGCAAATCGAGGAAAAATAACTCAACTTTATTAGAAAATTTGCCATTAGAAAAGGCAAAAACCTTTTTATTTTCGGTAGACTTAGGCAATATTTTCTTACAGGCTTTCAAATATTAGCTAGTGAAATCGTCTTGAGACTGGATAATTTTGAAATGAACTCGTGTGTTCGGGTTTTTCGGAGGAAACAAATTCATTTGGACGTTTTGGATAGTACATCCTAAGAACCTGCCGTCGAGCTTTACACTATATGTTACAATAGAGTTTCATGCTCCCTGGATCTGGATTGGGACAGTATCACGGCTGCATGCTTGATGGTATCTGTCGAATGAATCTTGTTGCAGAGACTGTTTAAAGGGCCATTGAAATCAAGCCTGTGCACACTCGGCCGACTAAATTTGGTTATAAATGTGTTTTAACAGTTCTTTTGTCATAAATTCTAAGGGGGCTCTTTTTAACTCCTCGTTCTTTTCTCCACTCTTCATATAAAACGAAGAAATAAGTCGGATAAAGAAATAAGCTTAGCAAATTTAAGATTTTGAATGGTGTGTAGTTTGCTCTGAAAACATTGTTTTTAAAATTTGTGCACGAATTTTTTTACTATAATAAATACTATTCTTCAAATTATCCTCGCGTTTGATGTGTCTAAGTAGTATCAGAACTCTGATAATTCGAACAGTTTATTGCCTTCAACAATCAAAACCGCCCATTTCGTTGAGTACTTTGCTTGGGCTTGCAGCAAAAATTAGCCGAGCTTAATGTCGTCGACGGCAGCAAACCACTTCTTTTTCTCTTCACGTTCTGCAGTAACCTTATTATCGGGCTCATTTTCTTTTCTACTGAGAATTAGATTAAAGTTTTGTGTGTTTTTACTGTCTGACATGTTTCTAAGAAAAAAACAACAACTATTTTTGCAAGTGCAAACTAGAAATAGCAGCTGGCAGCAGATACCATGCTGTTCTTGTGTGACGTCAAAAGGGTGTTATATGCTCTGATACAGACATGGCGTTCGACCAATCAGCGCGCGAGGTTCACGGAAGTCATTTTGTAAAAGAAATTTGTAGTGAGATTTTCATTGTGATATTAAATAAATCGAATTATTGAAAAACCAAGATAATAGAAACTGTAATTATATAAGCTCAATATGTCGTTGTTTGATTCACTAAACATTTCACGTGCAAAATTGCTCTTAACAAATTCTTTGTGTCTGTGGGTGTGCGATAATTTTCAATTATGCTAAGGCGACTATGTTGGTTTTGCATTATTGATTATATTCATAAAAAGATTAAACTGGCAAACCAAATTAAAGTTTCGCATTGCGGAAGTTGGTATTAGTTTCGTTGTTGCTACGGCCATCAAAATAGCTGTTTTAATTTCATGTTAGAAAGTGAGAAAACTTCAAAAATCAGTCAAATGAATGAATGCTTAGCTGCAAGGTTGAAATTCAAAATTTTATATGATTATGTATAAAGCAACTTCGATTCCGTTATTGATCGTAACATCAATATGTTGTTGGCAACCGAACAAAGGTAAGAGCAAATCCATATAAATCCATATCCGTTTTGTACAGCATTATTAATAAAACGAAACTTGTATTGTTTGTTTAAGTTCATAAAAAGAAAACAGCATTTTTGCTTTATCGAACACTGGCCATCCTATTCAACAAGACTATTCTTGCAAACGTGTCGGGAAATAAGGCTTCGTTTACTCACTCAGCTAGTTTCCACGACGAGTCGTAAAAATTGCTTTAAAGCGTTTAATCTTTTTTTCTCGATAACGCAACCCCAGAATAGATACACTTCTTAACAAACACTAATATAAGGTTAGGTGTTGACACTTAATGTTAAATTCAATTTAATCCGGCATAAACAATAAGAAAAGAGCTTTGAGGTATCAGACGCACCTTTTCGGCACCTTCGCCTTTTCGCGTATAGCGCGCAAGGTTTTTATCAAAGTTCCACTAAAGTTTACATTTTCTGAAAGCTTATTAAATTTCCTATACGATAAAGCCACTTGTTTATCAGTTTGAATTAATATATTTCTTTTGTAGCCTCTTGTTTCAAAAATATAGTTTTTCAATTTGAAGTTCCATCTCAAAAACTAATTATCGCCTCTGCACAGTTTACACACCATTAGAAAGAACGAAGATTGGTCTCCAAAAACGTGTCGGCGATTTGCGTTTAAGCGTGTTGTCACTTTTTTCTCAAGTTACAATGTTATAACTGCTGTTTTACGCTTGCTTCTCGTAGTTTTTGCAAGATATCTCAAGAACGAGGTAATCAATATCAAAACGCTGATACGTTTTTGTAGATCAGACCTTCATAACAACTATTGAAATAGTGCAGTTACTATTAAAGAACCAGCTTTTTATGGTTAGTAAGAACTGTTTATATCTTGTTCTGAAGAGCTGTTTATTAAGTTAGAAGTAGAGAAAATTACAGTAATCGATGAACATGGAAAACAAGGTAGTTTCTTACTAAGCACTTGATATTGTAGTACTAACATTACTAACATTGTGTTCATTATCTAGATTATAATTAGGTCCTTTTAGAGAATGGAGCCATTTTAATTTTGGATAATCAACAAGGCATCTAATTAAGCTTCCTTTTTATTTAAGGGAAAACATAATTTCAAATTATCCAACGTAATGTAATAAAAAAAACCAATTACAATTCATTTCTCATTTCCACTCAAGAAACTTGAAAGAGATCGAAAAAGCTTGGCACCAGGGTTCCACACAACAAAATACAAGTTAGAAAATTTTAAGCAACAAGAAAAGAATATATCTAAACTTTCGAAATATGAAATTCGTTTTTCTAAAGCTTTGTTAGAACAGAACTCGAACGAAAAGAAAGAGCTTTTTACCATCCTAAGAAAAATGATTTTTAAAAAGAGTGTCTAGCATGTAAGATACGAGCGACTAAATACGCCACGGTGCGTAGAGACTGGCTGCTAGTCTGGCTTTTGTGTTGTTCTTGCGAAATTTCACGATAGTTACAGCGAATTGCCTGTGCAAAAAGCCAATCAAGATTTGTGAACCTTTTACATTAATTTTTTCAATAGAAGATAATCGAGAAAACCCTTGGTGGAGATAAGTTAAAATTGAAAAACTATTTACGTCGAGAATTTGATCGTTCTGAATTGAACAAACTGATATTGCTAAACAATTTAGTTACAAAAATATTTTTAAAAACCAACAACGGTGAATATTCCCTCTATAATTGATTCTTTTAACAAATTACACATTCATTAAAAAACATTGCAGCCAGTTGTCCGGTGCTAAATTTCCGCGACACAATCCCCGGTAAGGCTCTGAGAGGACATGTCTTTAAGAAAGTGAACGTCACAGATGTGGTTGATTGTGAAGTTCAGTGCGCGATCCAATGGGAAGTGTGTGCCTCCTATAACCTCAGCCCCAGGCTACCTGGCGGTGTACGTGTCTGTGAACTAAACAGGTTTGACCATATAAGGTTCCCGGAGGATTTGATATTGAAGTCAGGTTTTGAATACGCCGCAACTAAAGTGAGTTAATCTTTGTACCCTATTGAAAACTTGATTACTAATTCTTAATGATTGTGTTTATAACAAAGACAATTATCTGGCAAATACAAAGGTAGTTTTAAACACTTCTTCATGTATCGAGTCTTGTCGACTTATAAAAGTAAAAAAGTAGGGTCTTGATTGCTGCTATGGTGATGTTTGGCTAAAAATATTTATATGTATTTTTTTGTAGGTAGATAACAAAAATACGCCCTCATATACCGAAAAGAAACAAACAAGAATTTTTCAAATTTCAAAGCCACTTTAAGTTTGTGTCAAAGTTATCTGCAATCTTACAAGTATTGTGTCAAAAATATGCTTTAATAATTCTGCCTCAAGAGTGAAGAAGATATGTCGATAGAGTTTTCTTTGGTTAAACATATGTAAGTTTGATAATAACAATTTTGACAAGTTTTTGAAAATCTAATGTATGATGAAACAGATTGAATGCAAATGCATCTGTTTTTTACTTCAATGTCTGTTACAAGGGCCCTTGCTCCAAGAGTAACTGTCCAAAAAACTCCACCTGCAAGCCCGACTACGAGAAGAAAACATTTCTGTGTGTCTGTCCTGAAGGTTTTACTGGCCGTAATTGCGAGAATTATATTGGTAGGTAAAAACAATACTCTGAAAAATGTCTTGTTTATTTGAGGCGTTTCATGGATTTCTACGTTGTAAATTAAGGGTTTTACGCCTGTGGTGCTGGGTATTTTTTCCAACAACGAACTTAACGCGTTCTAGGGCTCACCAAGCATTATTTAGTAACAAGTCCTTTATCGTGTGTAATCAGTTTTACGTTACTGTTTACGTTAACGTATCCATTATCTCAATAATTAGCCATCTAATTCCTCTTTTTCTTTTTTTCTCGTTTTTGTCCTTCTTTCCACTTTCTACTTTTCTGCTTCGCCTTCTTTTCTTTTTTTCTTTTTGCTGCCGAACGCAATGAAGGAACACTCTAATTCATGGTCGCGAATTAATTTTGTGGACGGGGTCCAAAGCAAAGGCCTGGTAATGAGAGCGTCTGTAATGTAACTGGTTTGTTGACGTAATGTCACGCAATGTATTACGGTAGGTTGACGTCTTGTCACGCAATGTATCATGGTAGATGGCGCGCTTCATACCAGGTTACCGTTTATACGTTAAGGCATCCATCGTCTCAATGCTATCTAATTTTCTTTCTTTCTTCTTTGCCTCTTTCTCGCCTATTCTCGTTTTAGTCCTTTCCATTTTCTATTTTTATTGCGTCGCCTGCCTTTACTTTTTTTTCTATTCGCTGCTGAAAGCTATGAAGCAGCACACTAATTTGTGGTCAGTTTGTTTTGGCGAACGCGTTCTATTTCTTTATTTCCGAGCAAAGACCTTGTAACGAGCGCGCCTGTGATGTAACTGGTTGGTTACGCATGTCATGTCACGCAATGTATCATGGTAGATGACGCGCTTCATATTATGAGCCTTCCAAGAAGTTGTTCTTTTTTTACCATTGATTGCCGGCCTCCGACGTCTGTATAGGAAAATTCAAATTTTGCAGGAGTCTGAAAACCAAGGTAAAAAGGTATTCGACAGCACTTAATTACCTCTACAGCTACAATTTGTTATAACGATACTCCTCCTTCTTCTTTTCTCGTCCACCATTTTTACTAATCTTGTACTTCTGCTTTCTCAATAAGGGGTTAATGATTTCAAAATAATCCTTGTGTTTTAATCATATATTGTAGATAATTCGATCAGGGCTATATAAATGTATGGACCTCTATTGTAAAGAAAATCGCTATTTACCACTTGCTGATCAACAACTTTTTAATGTCGTCAACCTTTGCCCTTTCAGCCAAAGAAAAAAAAGTTAAACATTTGTTTACTTAGTGAAAGGCGACATAAGCCACAGTGAGCCGGGAACCAGCAGCCACATTTATTTATCACATGTACACTGGAAAGTTGTAAAAAACAATACAACTTATCTTAAAATGCAGAAATGACAGGACCGTCTGGGTTTAAAGCTCTTTTAGTTCTTCCTAATACTAAGGAGCCTTAAGGCTGTCTTATTTAGCCAACAGACATCAATAAATGCTTAACTAACACGTGTCAAAACGGCGGAACATGTACTGATAGCGTGAACGGCTGCAAGTGCAACTGTTAACCGGGGTTCAAGGGAAGTAACTGTCAAGTAGATAAATTAAAATAAAAGTGTGATACCTTGTCCGTAAAACATAGCAACGGCTTCTACCAGTCTTCAATAATCCAAAGGTTGTAAAATTGGTAACCAAAACGCAGACAATAAACTTTTCAAAAGGAAAGAATTGTTTTGAATTTAAAATGATAGATGCAAACGAATGGTTTTCATACCCGTGTCGAAATGAAGGAAAGGGTGCTAATGTAGTGAACGGCTACACGTGCAACTGTCAACTGGTTCTGTAAAAACGGCCGTTACTGAAGAGGTTTGGTCTCTAGCACTTGAAATTCAACTTTTTAAATAATATTCTATTAAGGACATATTGTAGACAAAAAAAATCAAAAGGGAAAGTATAGTGTCATTTTATCATTTATTTTATCATTATAGATATCGATAAGTGTTCTTCCAACCCGTGTCAAAATGGTGCAACATGTACTGATGTAGTGAGCGGCTACACGTGCTACTGTCTACCGGGGTTTAACGGAGATGAATGTCAGACAAGTAAGTACTCTTGAAAGTCCCATCGAACATGCCAACTCCGGTTCCTTATATCGCTGCTATTTAGAGAGACTTATTGCGACTTAAGGCAACTTAAGGCGACTTAAGGCAACTCGATTTAAGCGATTTAAGGAAAAATGGGGTGAAAAGTGCGATTAAGGTGACTTAACTCTTTTCTACAGGCGTCAGGAAGAATTTTTCGTATCAATTAAAGCAGAAAAAGTCGATCGACTTTTTTCAGTCAAAATAGCGGTTTTTCATAAAGAATACTGAGTTTTTGGGCTCAAGAATTTTTGTGACGTCAACAACTGTTGGCGCAATTTGCTTAGTTGAATGACACGAAAACGAATGCCTGGTAAGTATAAGTGTTTTCTGAGCTATTTTCCACCACAGAAACCCCAAGACTGGCATAATCAAGCTAGAATGGCGGGTAGAGGCAATCTAATTCATGCCAATTGGGACGCAGAAGTTTATGTATTGAGCCATGGCGGACCATGAATGAAGTCGCCTTTCTTGCCGTTCTGTAGTTACTTCTTAAAAATCCAATTGCCGTCATAATTTGCCAGTAATTGGGTACAGGGGGCTCGACACTTTTAAAAGAACGATAAAGTTGAAATGGGCAGACCTCCATGCCGCCGTTATGGCTAAATTACCCAGAGCTCTATTCGGGCATGACTACCAAAACAACGGAATCACCAAACTTGCTCTAATGAAATGGATGCAGTTTGGCAAAAAAAGAACAGAAAATCATTGTCAACCATCGGCAAGTATTTTTATTGAGGTTCTCTGCGATTGCAGACTTTTTGTTTTAAAGACGTTTTTCTATTAGAAAAATTGGAGGGAAAAGTCCGTGTTTTGTTACTGTTCCGAGATGGGCAAAAGAAGTATTTCCGAAAAAAATTGTAATACTTGGCATTAATTTGGTTGGTGTCCCAATTATGAATTGAGAACGCTATAAAATTTAAAGTTAAAAAAAAGAAACTTAAAACTTAAAATTATTCTAAACAGATGCACGGAAATGTTTAACGACCCGAAATAGGCCTAACATTCATCTAAAGAATTTGGTTCTAGGTCTTGGTCTAGTACTTGATATAATACAATTTGTAAACGACATAAACTATTAAGACATTTGAGACATTGATTTAAAAGAATACTGGTACGTGTTGTGAAAGGGAGGATGGATAAGTCTAGTGTTATTTTTCTTTTTATTTGTATCGACGAGTGTTCTTCCTACCCGTGTCAAAATGGTGGAACATGTGCTGATGGAGTGAACGACTACACGTGCTACTGTCAACCGGGATTCACTTGAGTCAATTGTCAGACATATATAAGCCAAAACAAACAAAAGTTTATAAATGGCTTACGTAGACTGTAGTAGATGTAACGTTATATCTTTGTTCAAATCTTGAAAAATCAAATGTTTCTACTTAACTTCATTACAGATATCAACGAGTGTTCTTCCAACCCGTGTCAAAATGATGGAACATGTACTGATGGAGTGAACGGCTACACGTGTAACTGTAAACTGGGATTTGCTGGAGATAGATGTCAAACAAGTAAGTTTATAAAATCGCATCATAACTATAAATAAGAAATTGATAAGAAAACGACTTTTGCTTTCATAACAGAAATCAACGAGTATTTCTAGCCGAAAGCGATTCTGCAGTACATTAATTTTTGAGACTTGCTTAGGATCTTCGTTGCCGTTTTGTTAATTTCCCCTTAACATGGACTAATACTTAAATCTCAGAAACTCTCCTCCTGATTGAGAAAAAAGGTTTTGCCTTACATTACAGACATTAACGAGTGTTCTTCCAACCCGTGTCAAAATGGTGGAACATGTGCTGATGGAGTGAACGGCTACACGTGCAACTGTCAATTGGGACTCAGTGGAGATAGATGTCAATCAAGTAAGTTAATGAATTTCGTCATAATATAGGCTTAACATAAAAGGCATGGGGACTAGAGAAGTAATGTTTTAATGCTATCTACGGCAGATATCGAAGAGTGTTCTTCCAACCCTTGTCAAAATGGTGGAACATGTACTGATGGAGTGAATGGCTATACGTGTAACTGTCAGCCGGGATTTGCTGGAAATGAATGTCAAACAAGTAAGTTTTTGTAAAGGCATTACAACTATAGATAAGAATTTGATAAGAAAATGACTTTTGGTTTGATGACAGACATCGAAGAGTGTTCTTCAAACCCGTGTCAAAATGGTGGAACATGTACCGATGGAGTGAAATGCTATAATTGTAACTGTCAATTGGGACTCAGTGGAGATAGATGTCAATCAAGTAATTTAATGAATTTCGTCATATTATAGGTTAGCATAAAAGGCATGGGGACTAGGTAAGTAATGTTTTAATGTTATCTACGGCAGATATCGACAAGTGTTCTTCTAACCCGTGTCAAAATGGCGGAACATGTACTGATGGAGTGAATGGCTATACGTGCAACTGTAAACCGGGATTTAATGGAGATAAATGCCAAAGTAAGTTGACGACATTTCATATGATCTTTTGAACATTCACTTTTTAACAGTAGTAAGTTTTGATGAATTCGATTACTTAATCAAACCTTTGACTATTCCTTGGCAACAAGATTTACCTATGGATAGATACACTCAGAGCTGTGCAACAATAACCTGAGTTTCTTACCATTTCAGGGGACGGTTGTTCGAAAGCCGATTTACTTTAAACCAGGATTAACTCTTCACAAAACCTATTGATTGTCATGGTAATTAACCCTGGATTAGGCTAATCGTCTTTTGAACAACTGGGCCCAGGTGTACATATCATATTACTATATTATGGAACTTGGTCTGTTAGAAAGGGATTTTGAGAAAGACGTTTGTTTCATTAATCAAAAATAACTGTTATGTTTGCTGTGGTATTAAGGTTTTTCAAATATGCAAATTACCAACGTTGTGACGTAAAAGTCGGGAATCCAAAGGAAAAAATGACACACAAAAATCAATTTTTCTTGAATTATCAGATCATTGACCCTGAAACTCGGCATTTTAACACAAACACAAACACATGTTCTAAAAATAACAGTTGTTTTTTTCAGTTTTTCCTTTTGTATTCCCGATACGACGTCACAACATTGGTAATTTGCATATTTGAAACCTAAAAAAATATTTTAAAACCTTTTAAATATCTCTTTTTCAAAATCCGTTTCCAACAGACTAAGCTCCATGAGATATAATAATATATACTCTTTAGGTTAGAATATTTGCAATGTCACAACTGTTGTTCCTTCTTTACAGATAACTGTGTACAGACTACAAGTGGAGAATGTTGCGTGTTTCCGTTCATATACAAGCGCATTGTTTACTCTTCGTGTACAATGAAAGATAGCTTCTTGATCAGAGTCAGATGGTGTGCTACCACTTCAAACTACGACCGTGACCGAAAGTGGGGATACTGCGCTTAAAGTGCCAATCACATAAAATTTTTTGTTGTGTCAGCGGATAGACCTTGCTAAATGAGGAAAAGCGATGGAAAAAATTGCCAAATCCTGTTATGTTTCTGGAGGTATTATACCGTCTAATGTTTTCAGCTGATGACATAAATTTTTTGGATAGGCAAATATGTATTTTTTTAATATCTGTTGCCAATCAATAACCTTTTGATGACTTTAAGCCAAATTTGGGCTGATGATTTAGCTTAAGCTTGATCATATATTTTAGAGTTTGTACTAATTTTCGTCCAAAAGTTAAAGATTGGCAGTAAACTTGAAAAAATTGAAAGTTTGCCTGTCCAATAACTGGCGTCATAAGTTGAAACAGTTACCTCGAGATCCACGACAGATTTCGACAAAAAATTTTCACAGCTGATCCTCATTTGAAAAGCTATATCCACTGACGTAACAAAATTTGATGTCATAGGTACTTTAGAAGGGATTTAAGTCAAAAGCCACTAACTTTGTGGCGGCTTTTAATGGTGCTTTTGATGGTATTTCCGTCCGTACTTTGTAATGTTGAAAAACAATTTTATTTGTTACATAGATTGAATGAAGCATTTTAAACATTTTTATGAAATTGTGGGTGATTTTTAAGTTTTATGTGAGTAGTTTAGTAGTTAGATTTGATTTTTGGGATTTTTACAGAAGTTTGAAAATAAATTCTGAAGTTAATACTAGATAGAAAGTCAAGCTGCACCTGGTCAGGGGTGGTTGTCCTCAACAATTTGTTTCTTTCCTCCCGTCTCTTTTGCACTTTCTCCAAAATTCTTAAATGTAACCCCCCCTCTTCACGGGGAATGTTATGTCTCTAGCTGAAATTATAGCTTGCTCAAAATTTGTAAATTTTGTCGTTTCAATTTTGTCGGTTTTTTTTTTACATAAAAGCGTTCTTTAAAAATTGTTTTCTAGTTTTATGCTTACTATTCCTCGAATCTAACAGACTCATTTCGCTTTCAACTGATCTGTCAGAAATTCATCCATGAAACATTATAAATTATGATCAGAGTATTCGTAAATTGGACGTTTAAAGAGATCTCTCTAGCTTCTGTCACGCCACAATGGGCTTAGCTTCGTAGTGGAAGCGGTCTACCTTTCTAGTCAACTACAGAAGAAAACAAAAAACATACAGGTCGATTCCTGAATGATGATAAATAGTAGCGAAGTATCACGATCATTGAATCCATGGTCTGAACGAAAGATTTTCGAACAAACAATCGAGTTCACGCGCCATAACTACAAAAGTGAATTCAATCAAAACATAATTTGAAAAACTTAAGTCTTCAAATAAATACCTCTTTCAATTCCATCTAAAGGCTTTAGTAAATCGTTGAAAATCTGAGAAGTGTAAAAGCATTGTAAACTAACTGTAAATCTTTCTCGCGCACGTGATTCTTGCCCTCCACAAGCTAGAACTGACCAAAATTGACCCACGCTTGTTTGTTTCAGTTAATATCAAACATATTTGAAATAGGCTCGAACTTAGTCTCCCATAGCGGGACATTACCCCCTTTAACGGAATTCTCCACTGTATAACATTATTTCATCTGAAATTAAACTTGTATTTAGTCTATGTCCAAATCAGCAGCACAAGTTTTATAATTTCGCGCCTTTAACTAACGCCGAGCAGTTTTTTTTTTATTTTCCGCACGCCTCCATTTTGATTGTGCCGTAACGTGGTTGCAGTGCCAGACCTCTTCTCCAGGCCTGAAGATTTCACGGAAACGATCGTTTCCGGTTACGTGTCGGTTATGTGCTGGCAAAATGACGGAACCGAAAAATAGTTTCCGATGGCGATATGAACAGAATTAGTTGAAAAATCTTGTTAAAATGGCTATAAACTGTTGTTTTGTGTCGTTGTTGTTTAAGTTCCTATAAATTTAATGGTTGTTTAGAACCCTCAAAGATTCAAAGAACTGCAATCTGCGGGAGCAAAATGTATTTTA
>JAOBAT010106634.1:0-38282 GCA_026413305.1 Hydrozoanthus tunicans
ATAATGTAGTCTGTTGTTGATGTTAGACTCTTGGAGCTAGCGTGCAGTCAGCACACAATCATGAGTCCCTCAGTTCCCACCAAATATCAGATATTTTTTAAATTTTAGCATGCCATACGTTGCTTTTACTAGCGTTTAGATCCAATCACGTTTTTGTTTTCCCTTCGAACGGCATATTTTTCTTCTGAACCAGTAACAAAACAAAAGGATCCATTTTATTACCAAATAGTGCTGTGGTATTTCACCCCAAGAAATGATCCAAAATTCGGCTCTTGATTCTTTTACGAGTTTTCATTTTCGTCAAACTATTTTTACTTAACATAATTTTTTTTATCATTCTTGAGATATTTGCTGGCTGACATTGTGAACAGTTGATCGAGAGCTGAAAAAAGAATCGCATATTAGGGGATGTGTACGAGGCCTGGGGGGTTTTCCCTATATTGGGATGGTAGGTATGACCGTCGTGTTTTTTAGGGGTTAAAATTGCTAGTCCGGTATTTTTAGGGGTTGTAAAAAGAAATCCGGTGTTAAACCAAGAGCCTGGTATTTTTTAGGGTTTAAAAACGCAAAGCTATTGGACTGCTTGCAGTCCCGTGCTTTAGCAAACGTGCGTACTGATAAGAAGTTTAAAAAAATGTCCTTTGGCGAACATTCTACTACGCGCGTGCCTTTATTACTGCATATCACGTTCAGAACAACAGCGCCAACCCAGGGGAAAATTTCAGCTTTCAATTGGTATTTTTTAGGGTAATTTTAAAACCGAAAAGGTATTTTTTAGAGTAGAAAATTTTTATCACTAGGAATTTTTTAGGGTATTTTGGGGACTTTTCCGACGGTCATCCCTACCCTTTTGACCCCGATGTACCCCCCTCCCCCCGGGGATGTGTACAAAAAAACTTTGGGTTGGTAATCCTTCCTATAAAAATAACCGAACTGGAAATCATCTATGAAGCACTTCACTAGTGTTGATAAAAGAACAGAATCTTGAGAGTATCACAAATTATGGAATGTAATAAAAAACTGAAAAACAACATCTGGTCGGCAAATAAATCCGACGAAGATAAACACAAAGTTCTGTAAACAGCCGATCTCCGGAACGTGGTATCAGCACTGATGGAGGACCTCAGTTAATGTATCATATTTTTACAACCACAAATGGTTCTCACCCACTCTCGAGACAGGTACTTCCTTAAACTACACAGGGTGTTAACATATTCTGCGTTACAAATGGTATTTATCGGAGCTATTTCGAGTCATACCAAGCCCAATTGGCGTCAAAAATACCGGCAAGGGCAAAAATGGACACTCCTACAGTACATGGTATTTTTTGTCATTGGGCGAGCTAAAATTAACTAGACTTCAAAATAGCGACCATTCCTTCCACTAAGCCAGCAATCGGAACTCTACAAGGTAGCGTCACAAAAAAACTGTAGCTAACTGATTAAAAATATTCGAACTAAAAAAACTTTTTAAAATCATCTTTAGAGTTAAAAGCGGTTTTTAAAACATCGAGGCTGAATGACAAAAAGAGTTAGGCTTTCTCCGTAAGCTTGTCGAGGCCTTCACGAGTTTTCGCGTTCGTCGATTATACTAAAAAAAAATCCAACGGACGTGCCTTAGAAATGCGCACTAAGACCGTGATAAGCAATTTTAAAAACATATTTGGAGCGACAAAGATGCTAAGATACGGTTTATTTGTGCAGTGGGAACCAATCTATTTTCCTCTCTGTCAATATGTAGAATCTGTTTTGAGAGCGTTGGTTCTCGATTGTCGAAAGTTCAACTGAAAATGCATTGAATAGTGACATCCGAAAAAGGGAGAGTATATTTCAATACATATTCCTTTGAAAAGGCATTATTTGCAAAAAAAATCACATTTATGAGTGGACTTGACGTAGGTTTTTGTTTATTTTTTGTTCCGATCAGAAAAGATTCTATTTTCTTTTTAATGAATCTGTTGACAAGACTCAACTTCAAAGCATTCCTGTCCAAGCCAGCTGTGCGTGGAGTTCACAAAACTTATTTCTCATCTCTGCAAGCTATCAGTATTACAACGACTCAAATTACACGTTAGAAAATAATTAGCATTTTGTGCAGTCTTGAGTCAACACTTCATGTACCGTTGACATCAAGTAAACGGTAACAAAAGCTAGCTCAAAAGAAACCTGTTGATTCCCTTATACATAAGTTTATACATGTTATCAAGTTCTTTGACCGAGCTACCAGCTTCATTATGTGAGCTACCTTGAAGACTTTATATTAGGTGTTTTCTCTTAATAATCGGCAATCCATCTTTCTATGCTTTGATGAGCGAGTTTATTTGACAGCAAAACGAAAATACATTTATAGGATGGGCGTTGCTGTCAAACACCGAATTATTGCAATCACCAGCTTTTAATCTAAGCGATAAAAATCATTATCATGCCCTGAATCGTTTGGGTTCGTTCTCAGATCACCAACGTTGCACAGCCACTTCCTTTCCAAGCTCTTACCCTGTTTTCAAGTTGCATTCTCGTTGCGCAAATTTCTTGTTAACCAACGCTAAGTGTTTGCAAACAGACCCGTTTTCCCACGGTAAACCGCCACTGTTCATTCTCACGCTTTGAGCTATAATGGCTGTGGGAACACAAATTTTAACTTGGGTGTGAAAGAATGACAAGAATGGCGTATTTGCACAACATAACACAAAGGTTTCCGCCTGCGAAAGAAAAGCGATGAAAATACGTTTCCCTTCAATTCTAAATGTTCACTAAAACTTTAAAAATAACACAAAAAGTCTCAACGTTCGATATCTATTTGCAAACCTGATCTCTGTCAGAATGTGAAAATTTATTGTTTTTAAACACGTTTTAAAATGTCTTATATAAGAAACTATTGAAGACGAAACCTGACGACAAACTAGATTGTTCCCCGTGTTTTCTTTTCCCCGTTTTCCCACGGCAAAGCCACGCTTAGACAAATAAAGGTGCAGGCAGTTCGCAGACCAATGCCGAACTTCAGTTGTAGTATGATATTTGTGTTTATTCTGTAAACACAGTTGGTAAAAGTCAGCAAAACTCCTCGAACACTGTGTTTTCATAGCCCCAAGTACACAATTAACTGACAATTGCGAGATCTCAACTCAAACAGTTTCACTCGTTACCAAAGGTTTAGAGTTTGGTGGTTATTAAAATATGAAATACAATCACCGAAATGACGGAATTATCTGCAATTAAACTGACAGCAAATTATAACGAGCCCACTGCTGCGGTTTTGTCTGTTTATGCTGACCCGGCCGTTGGACGCAGAAGCAAAATCTAATTATAGATAATCATACGCGGCCTAGTTTTAATTTATAATTGTTATCGAATATTTTGTTCTTTCACTCATATTCCCTTTATCATAGTTGCTCAATTAGTTATTGGTGCCGTTCAGAGTATACTCCTCATGGTATAGACGTTTTTGGACAATGACACACCCGTTTATCTTAATTGTCAATTTTTGAATACTGAAATTTACCAGATCGCTATTTACCGTACTTCCTAATTAACGAAAACCACTTTTCTAAGCCCTTTCCGCATGCTCATTCGCCACGTGTTTTCTTGTAGTTGGTACTGACCAGAATAAACGACCAGAAAATGTTCTTCAGGTGTCATTTTTATGGAGCGTGTGCTTGTGTGCGGAAATGAGGTGGAGGAGGTGTTCATGGAAATGCAGAGCAAATTGGCTTCATCATGTCCGATTGGAAAGATTGACGCAAAAAATGGAAAGATGAAGTAACAGAAATTCTTATACTTAGCATTTCCTGGCAAGGAGTGCCTCTTTCCGCCGTGATCGACTAACACTTGTTTCCAACGTTTGGCGTTTGAGGCGCCAAATTAATTCAGTTCTAGCGATCATGGAACTGATTTTTGCACTTTACCGCAATCATTAATTGATCAAGTTACAGACTTAAAACATAAATCGATTTTCGTTATAGAAAAACCAATTTCTGCAAATTTTTTTATGTTTATCAAAATTTGATCAAATAACCTGTCACTAGGGTTAAATACAGAATAGTAGTTCCCTACATGCCACTACGGACACAGTAATTTATTGCTGCATTCCATGTTCTATAAATACAGTCAAGGACAAATGAAGGTACTAGGTGCATGATGGGCTGTTCTGCAGTTGCTCCCGTCACTAGTTGTGGGCTTATGTGATATTATCATAATGGCTAATTAGTCCCAGTAATGGAGTTGGTGTGGCAGTTTAATTTATGATATTGTTCGGAGACTTCTTCCAGAACGTTGCAAGAGAGAGTGTAAAATGCATGAGATAGCAAATTTTCGCAGATGGAATTTGCTCCAGTAATTCTGCAGATCGCTTTCCTAAACGTCAAGTAAATAAATTATCAAAAGTGTAGTTCTGTTGAAATTCTTCTGACGCGCCCATCTTTACCAGCCGCTTTCCAAATACAGTGGAAACGTTTTATATTTTTTTTAACCCCGTACTGCAGCTTACCTCGATCAATTTTGGCAGTCATATCAAAGTAGACAAATTGACAAAAAAAACGTTTGCATGAAATACCGTGCAGCTAAGGGGTCACGTAATAGCAAGTTTTGAAATATATGTAGCAATGTTTTGGCATTCTATGGATAAAAATTTACTAGTCGAGAGATCGGAGTATGGGAGTGCTAATGAAAATCTTACATAAGGCATTCCATGGTTTTATCAGTTGCTTGTCGATCTAAATTGTTCTAAGCTTTGTTTCGTGCTGGTTTCTAGACAATGACAATGGTCTAAAAATAATCTCGACTTCCAGAATTAACTTTTGTTAGTTCCTGCTGAATGCCGGCCTGATGCCGCGAACTTGATAACATACGAAATAATGATACGGAAATCTCAGAAAATCTCTCCAAAAATCAACGGAAGCACTTGTTACGCAGGCTCTCCGCTCAAGTCTGGCCATATATACGGTTAAGAAAACCAGCTTTGAACAGCGGATAGGTGTGGTTTTCTTCAGTTCCAGAAGAAAAAAGTTAGAATAAAGAGTTTTAAAGATGTTTGACTCAGACATGCAATGGTCTTAACTGTTCAAGATTTTATTTATTGCACGTCAACTTATTAGAGTTTCCATTCGATGAAGCCGTTTTCGAGCTGAGATCAAGAAGGGCGTTCCACGCCCTAAAAAACATTTCATCTCGTGTCAAACTTTGTAACAATGAACTTAAAATGTGTCCCTGATAAACATCTAAATCTCCTATAAAGAATATTGGTATGGATATCGCGGCTAATGCACTTTATTGCCATAACACATATAACAAGATTACTGTTTTTCAGTTATGCAGACATGGATAAGTTCCAGAATACAGTCAATGTTAAGGTTTTCTTTGAAGGTGGATTCTCATGACTAGCAGAATCTGTAATCTTATTAAATAGCTTTTCTAGCGACGAGTAAAAACGATGAGGAATAATACCTTGCACAGTATTTTCTTGCACTTATTTTTGAATGTTTATAACATTCCCGCTTTTCTTTACTAATTTGGAGCGGCCACGCACCATGGAATACCTTTCAAGCTCATTCAGGCCTTTGATAACCACTCATTCCGTTTAGACTACTCAAGCTGGTGTGCTTTACTTATTCGATAGAACGTAACGTGCAACCATGCGTGAACAGAATTAATTTCCGTATATATTGCATTATTTTCAAGGCTAACAAGGCTACTTTATGAACAAATTAAGCTTTCTGATTTATATGAATGCCTGGCTTGAGAATTTTCAAATATTGCACTTGTATTGTGTTTACCACCTAATATTTCAATTGTACAGAATTGCAGAGTCTACAGGGAACTGAAATGAACATCCGGCCGAGCACGTACCGAGTACAATATTTTTCAATATTCCACAATATAGAATTCTGTCACACGAGCCTTTGCACAACCAAAAAGCATAAATTTAGTAAATAAAGACTGTTTAGATCTTGTTGTATCTCAATACGATAATTTTATCGCCTTTTTGAAATTTGCAGACGATTATTTCGTGCTATTTTATATTTTCCGCCTTCTTCCCACATTTCTCAAATGTTGCTGAGTCAATCTATACAGGAAAAACTAGCTGCTTGTAAAAAGCAAAACAGAAAGAAAATACCAGAAAGATGATCATTTATAATTTAACAGATTCATTTGGAGTTTTTTTAAGAGAAGCGGGTAAAGACTTAACGAGACGTTGTGTTTACCTATAAAACTGAAGATCTATACTAGAACGCCCTTCCCTAACTGAGCCGATTATAGCCAGAAATGCAAAGGGGAATGTTTAGGGTCTATTGCTTGTTCATAAAGAATTTTTTCTTCTAATTCTTTCTACTCACTGAGCTAAGCTTTATATGTTTTGAAGTGTTAGCTTCAAAAAGGTCGTCCAAACAGGTACCCATATGTTTACACTAGCCGTATATTGTATTGAGCAATGTTTCCAACTATACTGTATTGTATCGTATTTTGATCTGGAAAAGAAATGCCGTGTATTGTATTGTGTGGTATTCTATTGAAACGGGGCGTGTTGTCTTGCTTTGCTCAAAAGCGTTTGCATGTATTCGCCCTTCCAAATGCAGTACCACGGAGGTAGATTTTGGTTCTCACTGAGTTTATTGTTTTTCGCTTGTGTCAAATCAACAAGCTAGTTCTTTTTGTGCAGGTGGCATCGCGCATCAGTTTGTTGACACAGAATTATACTGCAAGGTCACTCTGTTAAACATCGCTGCTCATTGAAAAACGTTTTTTAAAGCTTTTCAGCCAGGTTTGCATGAATGACTGGCCAGGAACTAGTCGATTTGCCTGCTTTCGTGCAATGAACTAAATGCCAAACTTGATTCTCCAAGCGAAAATTGCGTGTACGTATTTAGTAATAGTCACTAAGTCACAAAAAAATGGTAGACCACGACACGAAAGTTTGACTCAGGTAAACCTGAATTTCTTAGCCGTTCACTGTAAAGTAGGGCCGGTAAAAGTAAAGCTGAGTTTTAAACTCAACATATGAATGAAATAAAACCCGTTGCAGATTTCTCAATGACGCAGGCGTCGTATTGCTGTGTTTTTTTTCTGTTGTTCTATTTCTTGATGATTTGATGCGTTTAGACAACATCAAACAGATAGAAATGGGGGCTTATAACTGAGAGAAAGCTCTTTACGAGTTTTTTTAGTTTTATATACAGAAGATCCTAAAAGAATCGGGGTTGGCATACATGACATATTTATACAAGATTTTTATCAGACTCGACTCAGCGAAGGCAGTAACCTGGTATATGATGGTTTTAGACGAGTTGCAGGTCCCGGGAAAATGTGAAACGAGGTTGATAAGTAATCCGTTTAAGGCTGAAAATTGCGACTAGAGAGCAATCGTTTTTTGGAAATGAAGGGAAACAGTTTAAGCGGTTGACGTTTGAAAAAAAATCAAGGCGCTCTAGAAATTTAAGGGCTCTTTTGTAAGAATCTGCGCGCTCTTTGCAGCTAAACGCGATACCATACTGGTTTGCTAGTCACTGAAGGATTACCGATCATTTAGACTTTGTTTGAACTCAATGTCAGCGACACCATTGTAAGGAGCAAGTTGACAGAGCGATAATTTTACGGCGACAAGTTTTAGCTCCAAAACCCAACGAACATTCTCGCGGTTAGTTTGATCAGGTCACACATGTAGGCATCAGGGCTTCTTTCCTGTTCGCTGTAGAGCAGTAGCTGACGAATTCGTCTTTTCTGTAAACTAGACGACACACACAGAGTCTAAGCGGAAACGTTTTCTGATAATCTGTTAATTCACGAGGATCAAACAAATGGACCGATTAAAGCACTCGGCTGAATTCACCGCAAAATAGAAAAACATATATTTGCTTTTGAAAGTGAGATGCAAAGAAACTGACTGACGGATTCAAAGCTGTAAAACTTTCCGAAGTCGCCCAACTCAAAGCTATTTAGTAAGAAACATGAAGAAAAACAAAAAACATACAGAAAATGGCCTTATCGAAGCAAGTTCCAGATACTAAATTAGATACCTGCACGGATCGGAAGTGACTCAAAATTTAAGGCGTATAAACTTGACATATTCCTGTAGCCACTTGGCCGCTCTAGCGTTTCACGTTAGAATATACAAAAAGAAAAACGAGGCAATTAAACAATCTTGAGCGTGAATATTCGGTTTTAAACGGTAATAAATTAACACTGCTGTTGCCTATCGATACTGTGAACTCGTGGAAAGTGTAGCAAGATTTCCGTTTAATGATATATTGGTCAGGTGGCGCGAGAGTGCTATTAACTGACTGGAACAATGTCCTTACGAAAACGAAAGAGCTAACGAGAGAAGAAAACAAATTATTGCTTTGCATACACTTGGCTGAGCTTTGATTCTCTTGTGACAAGGCACATTGTATCAACTTATGCGAGTGATTGATAAGTGACCTTAAAAAGGTTACTCGCGTGCCTTATTGAAATTGAGGCTTTAAACATACTCGTCAGTCTCTTTAAATTCAATATTCATTTTGTCAACTGCTGTCGACACTGCTCGTGTTTATATCTATATTTATTATCCAGATTTTATTTTTTATTCCACGCAACCGAGTTGAAAAGTTGTAGTGAGTCAATCGTCTGAGGCTGCAAGCACGATTTGGCCTTTTTTCAAAACCGGGGCTGTAAATTTGTGTTCCGTTTACGTTTATACAAGACTACCATTTCTCATTCGTGAAAAAACATACGGCTCGTTCTTTAACACAAAGTCTGAGGATTACTGAATTTCTTTAGTCTGTTTTGTGAAGAAACCCTTTAAAGCACAATGTTTCCTGCACAAATTAAATGTCTTCTATTCAGTATAAAATTAATGACTCTTTGCCTCTGGGTTTGTGATAAATGACTTAGCCTTAGAACGCTTCAAGGAGGCACATCGTATGAATAGAATTAATTAAAAAGTACTACGGTCTTTGAGCAATTATGCATGTTCCTTTGGTAGATCTGCGTGAAGTGAAAGATTTGCTCCTTGGAACTAAAAAATACTAATTTCGAAATAACTCGTGCTTGAAACTAATGTGCAAGAACTAAGCAAATTTTTGAGATTGTGTATTGTCATATTGATTGCTACAGCAACATCAGATTTTTGTCAAACTTTCGGTGGCTAAGATTGCGTTTGCACGAAAATTCTAAATGTATAAAGAAAGGCAAAAATAAAACTAAAAAACTGACAGAAATGACAGTTCTTGCTTTGTTGAAAGTTTTCAGGCGCCAGTGGTTTTGTGTGCACGTCATAGTACTATCTGTAAATGAAAAAATATCACACTATGAATCTTTCGCCACGTTTTGAAAAACTCGAATGTGTCTTGGAAGATAGGAATCTGGGAAAGCGCGTTAGAAGCCAGAACAACACAAGAAGTTACAAGCTGACAATACTGGGTGGCCGAACGAAAATAGCGTGACAATAAGAAATGGGAAACTTTATGTCAACACGAAGAGGCATTTATATCAAACACACCACAAACATACGCGACAAAATGGCAGTTTCTAAACAATTTTGGAGAACCAGAGGGAAGATTCAATAACTAGGAAAAGGAGAACTATTAGCTTGACAAGAACGAACTTAATCGTTACCAAAACACCTGCAGAACGCTGGTTTAGTTTGAGTTCTAAGCTTGACGAGGAAACTCATCGAGCGATAACAATCAGTGATTAAGGCGCCAATCCACGCCTCTCGCATTCATCGCTTGCTATCTGAAGATAAGATCTCAGAGATGCAAAACCCTCAAAGAAAAAATACACAAAACCCACGAAGGCCAAAAATCTCCTCTCGTAGCGTTATTTTGAGGGCATACAGACGTAAGTTTCTATTTGTCTAAATACTTGTCTGATTTTAGTGTCGCTGCGGCCGAGCAAGTCACGAAACCTGACAGAGTTTAAATTCTACAAGAAAAATAAGGCGGGGCTCTGGTTGACAATTGAGGAAACAAACTCGAGTACAGGTGACAGTGTATTGTATACATGGCACCAACAAGTCTATGATGCTGTCTCAGTAACCGGGTAGAACATCTGATAAAGCTGACCGTTTGCATGTCTTATTGTAGCCTTTCCTTTTCATGTACGTTTGTTATAAAGAATACTTTCGAGCTGTGAGCAGGTTCCACAGTTTTCCTTTGAGCTCACAGCTAAATTTCCGTCAACACTAAGAGGCCATTCTGTAGTAATTTGCCTTTCAAAAGCGTCTCGAGTCGAATGACAGGTCGAATATTACACGGAACCTAGAATGGTTTGTTGAGAAAACAGTAATCATACGACTCATGGCAGTAAAGTTTAACTAGAAGTTAGGGAAAAACTTGTATAGTGCTCGAGAAATAAAATTTGTTCTTTCTTTACGTTTTACAGCAAACTGTAGTCTTTCATCGAAAGACAGCACGCACATACATATGTATTTCCTGACCCGATTTTGAGATAAGAAAATTTGCACGCACTCGAACGAGTGTGGAAGCAGAACTTAATTTTAAACAACTTTTCTTAACAACTGAATAAAAATCAAGTAGAGAGAGCCAGTTTGTCCAGTTCGGCTTTTAATAAAAAGGTTCTTCTTAATAATACGGCAGACTTACAATTCAATTGTATTTTTTTTATCATACGTATATTTATACATATATATGTATGTATGTACATTCGTGGCCCCGGCATCGCATATTTCTGTTTATTTCGATATGTCCTTTTGAACAACACAGTTGGCCAATATTGATAATATTTTATACCTTTGCCAACAGATCTCTTTTGTGTTCGTTACTTAAAGTTATGGGCGTCCAAGAGGCTTGCCACTCTAAAAACCATCGTATTTTTAATAAAATGACAATCTTTCAGTTTCCACTCAGCATCAGTGCTCCCCAGTTGAGACTATAATTCCATTAGCACCAGGCCCTTGCTCAGAGAAATGAACCTAGTATAACAAAAAAATCAAACTTCAGAAAGAGATCTCAAAACTGTAAAGCTGTGCAAGGTCTGAATGCAAGTCATAGTAAGATAGATCGCGTACTGCCGAATTGATAGCTAATCCTTGTGCAAACACGAAGGTCATTGGGTTTCTCAGCCACAAAGGAACACCTTCAGTTCTATAAAAAATTTCTTATTCGTCGAACCTTTCTTCTCCTTGTTTAAGGTACGTTTGACAAAATTTCAGAATCATACATTCGAGAACACTTCAAATTGCTAACTAAAATGCGTGAACAATAAAACCACTTGTCTGGGAGTTGCGAAGACAGACGGGCCGACTCTGAATATTTTTGATAGGAAAAATAGTCTTCAGAAAAGTTGAAAGTTTTTATTCTACATATATTTCCATCTGGAATTGAGTCAATCAAAAGCACCCTAATTGAACAATTTTCTTAACAAAAAAACTGAGATGTGTGTACAAAGCATGCAATTTGTGAAGAAACGACAACAGAGAAAGAACCCTACTGTCAGTTTATTGGACAAACCTTGGGCATCGAATAATCAAAGAAACATCGAAGGAATGTACTGTCGACAAAAATACAGTATCCTCCGAGTACTGTTGACAATCAAAGGTCGTCGGGAGCACTGGCTACTTCCTTTCAAGCTTTCAGTACATTTTTTTCGTTTATCTTAGGCCAAAGACTTGGCAATCCTGGCGTAATATCATGGAGACTTTTGAGAATGCGGGCTTTCAACCCATATTGCACGGACGAGTATATAATGGTAGGTTTTTGTGTAATGAAGTTGAGAAATAACAGTTCGTCAGAAAAACGTTTTCCCGTTTCACCCGGGAATCGTTTTTGACTCACTCAGTTATTGGAGTCAAAAGAAAAAATTTAATTTTAAGTCTTTTGATGGACTTACACAAACGAGAAATTTTGGGGTGGATATGTTTAGCAAATGCGGTGAGTGAATAAGACAAAGTAACCGTTGTGAAAAATACATTTGCTGGGAACAAAACAATTACGATATTACCAGATCACCGGTGAATTTTGTGAATGTCCTCAGGGAAAATCGTCATCGTTGGTTCGAATAGCCCTTCTTTTTACTGCGAAGCATCAGTTTAACTTTAAATCCAAGATGTCGTGACTGCAAGTGGCTCAAATTGATTGAAACTGTCCAAGATATGGCTGCAAATATCTAGCAATGTTTAACATGAAACAGATACTGTCCTGGCTCGAAGCAAACGTTTCCTCCACATACATATTAAACTTTTGTTTTTTTAATTCTAAGTAGTTTACCGGTATAATATCACTTGGCACTCAGAACCGTCATCTTTCTGTCTATTTTAGTTAGTCGAGTTTGCTTTAGCAAGGACTGGGACAGCCTTCCTTCGAAGGAAAAAAAGACTCTTCTTTCGTAGAGTAGAACAATAGCCGTTTAAAAGCGGAAAGATTGTCTTTCATCGAACCCAGCGGATATCGAATTAGTACTCTTTCAAGCGCAAATTTTTTTATCGTTTCACTAAGAAAAAGTATTTGTGGTCAGGAGCACATCCGTTTTTTTCCTGAAGCGGAATGGAGATTTAGATATCGCAGTAGCAGCTAACTTTAGTAAAAAAAAATACCGGTCTAAACGTCAACACTTTCTGAACAAAGGCTTCGAAGCTGAGAAATGTGCTAAGCCAGTCATTTGTCGGAGGTGTGAAGCTATTATTGCGACACACAATACGGTCTAATAAGAGCAAATTTCAAATTCAATTGCTGAATCTCGAATACAAATTTGAATATAAGGTTGGAAGTTCCGTACAGGGAGTCTATGTAGCAGTTCCTTAACGACCCAAACGTAAGAGCTAGCCACGAGAACACAAAATATTTTTCAGGATATCAGTAACGAGGCATCTTTTATTTGCATAAACCAGTGAGACGAATAAAAAGGAAAATAAAAACGAACGTAAAAGATGGTAGTGTTTGAGATAAATACTAGCAATACAACAAAGCTATAAATTTCAAGGAGAAGAAAGATCGACAGAGATCTAAAATTAGTTAAGGGCAAAACGCTTCTGAGACATCGAGATTAAGGCTAAGTGTTTAGCGGATTTCAGTCGTCACATTAAGGATTCAACTACGACGAAATCTTAGCAAGAACACGAAATAAAAACAAGGAAAGTTAAAAAGACATCAGTCGATCTCTGGAAGAGTTAAACCCTTCGAGTGTGGAAAAGTAGAGAAAATTGCTGAACTAAGTTCTTGCTTACTCTTTTAAACGAGAATGCTTCTATTGAAATCCCAATAAAACGATAAACCCTCGGCTTAACATTTACCATGCATGGCAGATATAAAAAGTTTGACTTTATACTTGGAACTTAAAAAGTTTTTTTTTGCTCTACACGGTTGGGTTTTGCAGGGCATTTTCAGTGGCTAAGCAAGAACCCGATCCTGGTCGGCGAGATTTGAGTCAGGATGAAGGAGGATGGAGACACCATATTGGTCAGTTAGTAGGTTGCGCTTACCAACTGCTGGAAGGGCGGTTGCTCTAAATCATTGTGCATTGCGAATTCACTCAGCGCTTTCCACGGCTGATACCCTGGAACATCAGAGAGTGGAACATCTGGTCGTATTCCACCGGGCGCTGGGCAGTAACCGCCGGTAACAGACCCTGTGATGGCCGACAGTCCGCCCTGTTGTGGAACAGTTCGTCCGGGCGAACTCGTGCACACGCTTTGTAAACTAGTAACAGTCTGAAAACGAATTGAGTGACAAAACAATTAGAAGACAGTTGAGGTTGAAGACACAAGTTTATATTAAATTCTGCTGAGATAATCACGACTTGTAAATTTTATAGTCAAACATTACGAGCTAGAATACCAAGGGTGACAGCACGCTGTGTCTATACAAACAGATAACTGTTTTTCATTAGCTTCAAACAGCGTTTTGCTGCATTAAAAGAAAACATGTACTATTTTTAATCTCTGAAAATACATTCATCTTCTGGAGTTCATCATAACTAAGAAAGCGACATATTTCTTGTACTAAAGCAAATGCATTTAGTTTACGTGCACGAGCGCCTCAGCGCTTCGCATCCAAAACCTTTCACCTCAGGTGTTTTCGTTTCCTATTGAAAACTTTTGGAGTGATTTACAAACCAAGCCGTCTTGACACCTAGATTTCTCTCCCCAAACTAAAGATAGCACATGAAAAAACAAACACTTGCTATCAATATCTGCCCATAGAAAAACACTGCATCGCCGAAAGTAAACGGCTTGTAAAGAAAATCGTCTTCATCGGGCGACAGCCACACACGCATGTATTAACACCTTCATTCGCAACCCCAATTATGTTAACAACAGCGATGAAACTTGAAATAAGAAAAGTTTGTAATTACACACAGTTTGTGTTTAGCATGTTCTATTGCTTAGATTTTTTGTGGTTTAAATGATTACAGGTTTCAGTTACTTCAAATATATTGTAAGGTCGTAAGAAACCTTATAACTTAGAGGTCATTTCGCAACTCTGTGGTGACACAAATAACTTTTTTATGCTCACCTGTTGTTCGGGGCTTCCTACGCTTTGCGAAGATTGCCTCGATGTTGAATCGTGTTTTCCTATTAACATAGATTTCTTTTTGTCTTTACAACGTTTGTTCTGAAACCAAACTCGAATGACACGAGGACTAAGACCGGTCATTTCAACTAGTTGCTCTTTCATCATAGCGTCGGGCCGAGGATTCGCATTGTAGCATGTTCGAAGCGTGTGTAGTTGCTTCTCATTCAAAACAGTTCGAACTCGGGTTGTTTTTTCTGATTTTCGTTTTGGCGGAGAACCTTCAGGATGGCCATTTGTTTGACCTGTGAAATAATATTTGTACGAGTTAGGATAGAATGGTGCGTAGAGATCAACCAATCTCTCTGCTTTAAGGCTGACATCAAGCAATTGCCAGAACAAATCTCTGTCTGGTTATGTTAGCTGCCCATCTCAATAAAAATTGTACTTAGGGTGTCATATAAACATCTAAAAACGTCGTTTCAATATTTCTCAATCCACATTTTAATTTCCTTATCATATTGAACACAAGTTCAGTGAAGGACGAAATTTATGGCACCGGATGTGGTCGGAGACAGAACGAGATTCCGAATACCGGGCAAATAAACTTCTTTTCAATACAATATCAGCCATTACGTTTGTCAGTTTGAAAAGAAAACCCGTATTCTTCTTTCAAGACGCTTAAGCATTTGAGATAATGTTATGGATACTCGCAACTGCCGAGGCTAATTGAAAATCACAACGACTACCAACAAACATCCAATTCTTCGAGTTTGTATAAAATAAAAGAACTGTATATTTTCAATATGCGTTGACATTTTGAGTTGTGACTGAGTCTCTGCACACACATACTATGACAGATGATGGCACGTCTTTGAGATTGCTCGACACTGACAACACAGTACGCCACGAGTTCACTAATAGCATTTTAAACTGAACCGTTTCAAAACTCTACACATTGGCTTGCGTACATTTGATATGTACAGTAAATGCAACTTGCTAATAGTGTTATCGCGCCTCAATTTGATTAGGTACGATAACTTTAAGAAGAGAAGACCTACCGCAGAGCAAAAAAGAAAACAGTTCGTTCCAGTCACTCACCCCCTACTCTAGTACCCTGTGTTCCCTGGCCGTTTTTTACATGAGCTGCTTGTGCAGTTGCAGTAGCTTTCTCTACAATTTCATGGTCCGCCTTGCAAAACAAGCCATCGTCGCGGAGAGCATACTCGTCGCCAGGCACTAGCTGTCTGCTACAAGCCACGCAGCGAAAGCAGTCGATATGGTAGATTTGATTCCTTGCACGCATCACGAAATCGCTCTTGTTGAAGGATTGTAGACATTTGGCGCATTTTGTGCCAAATAGCCTGCAAATTCAGCAAAAGCCAAAAAGGTAAATACCTGCTTTTCAGAACAACTTTGGCAAATATATACCCTAACCCTTTATCTCTTGGTGACTCAGAGAACACACAATCAATTGAAACTTTCATTGTACACTGGATGAGCACGCTCAGAAAATTAGCTGGCTGCGACGGTTAGTTAAGAGATCTAACACCAGGAAATCAAGCAAACCGCAATAAGAAATGAAAATTTGCCTCCTTCTTGGGCAGTAGTACAAACTTTCCCGCCCAGCCAAGCCACAATGAGAGGGAGGCGGAGTCGGAAAACTCAAGTGTGAAATATATTTTCCCGAAACTCAGTTTCGGGAACTGGTGTGAATTTCTTTCTAATTAGCTGTTTTCCTCTCTGCAAGAACGGCAGAGATCAAATTGAGATTAAGACTTGCAACAAGCGAAGAGACAGAAAGCAAAGAACAAGCGACTGAATTGGTGCAAATCAGTTTGGTATACTTCGGGGTCAGCTTAGCTGTCGAAACAATAAGCTTCCTTGTCGTCAACTCAGTGTCTTCTTAATAATTGAGACGAATAATAAAACATTCGCTCAGGCGATAACCAACACAAACTTTAGCTGCAGCACATGTCTCAGTCATTGGGCTTGTAGGAACGCAACGCATGCCGATCTCTTAAGAGGTTGTTTTAGTAAAGTGTAATTTGGCGGTAAGGACGGGAAGAGAAAACAAACCTTATATAATCTCTCTTACAGTATGTCTTTCCATCGCGAACGAAGCAAGTACAGGTTTCGTCAAGATATGCATGACAATCAGCACATTTCAAGCAGTTGGCATGCCACTCCAGGTCGGGCGCTACTCGTAGAATGAACTGGTCGTGGATTTGTGAGCCACATCCGACACACATGGACACACGGCGCTTCTCTGCAACGAGAATAAGAGTTGAGTTGAGAGCCTAAATAACATCACGATGGCAGCAAAGCGTGACAGGAAATGATGAAGATCTAGCTTAATGACAGGACTTTCTCGAGAAACAATTGACTGCGATCTGCGTTTATTTTATGGAGAACTACAATTTAGCTGGGATCTCGTACTTGATGCGGAGTGCTCGCCCATGCTGGGGTGGCCAGTAATTACGCTGTCTTAGTTATCTTCTAGAAAGGATTACGAAGAAAGCGTGTACACCAGCTGACGAAATGAATACTTCAAAATTCCGATCTCTCTTGGGGACAATTTATCATTGGCCGTTGGATCTCCGAGCTAATCACGTGACACAACTTGTCATTATGTGTGAGTTTATTGGCCGCAGGGCGCCTGAGTAATTTCACAAATTGGCGCCTGTTGTAAAACAAGCAAATTCGATTGGATCTTCGTATTTCATGGTGTCAAAATCTTTAATTTTCTAGATTGGAATCATTGATTTAGACAGGTGAAAATCGCGCTCGTCTGACGGAAGAAGTGAGTTTAGTGGTCGTCGGCGATAGACTAGAGCAAGCACGGAACCTGGGCCGACATGTAGCTTTCCACAACACACAGACTTGTGTTCGTATTTCTTTGTTTGTGTGGCGAGAATTTGGCATGTTGAAAGCGAACACTGTCCACGTTCTTTCTTTTGCCAATGATACGATCAATTGTACTGGAATAGTGTTTCCTTGAAGCACGTGGCACGAAAGCATAATTTTCGCCAGTTTCGTATCGAAAAATTCGTATTAACTGATTTAACGAAAACGTTTCCTAGATTTTCAAAAATCGATTAATTTGAATGTCGGAAAGAAACAGGATTCTGCCCGCGGGTTTTACAACTAGCGTGTAATGTTTATGTGCTGTCAATGGTCGTGTCACTTTTCACATGCCTTCTTCTATTCTTCACCAATTCTTGTGGGTGGCGACAAAACAACACTAAAATTTGAATTGAAACAAAGGCCAGATAGCCAACAAAATTTACCCCATTGGCGAACACAGGATTCTAATTAGTAGGAATTGCTGTAATGGAATAAACAGGCTTTCGCTAACTGCAACGTCCAACTCCGCCCCACTCGCCGAAATCTAGTAACAGGATCAAAAACCGTTTGGTTGATATTGTAGCGGCCATCCACAATACCTGACAACTCTTCTGGTGGTTTTGGTTTCGTAGAATGTTGAAAAAATCATCGCGATATTGACATAAATTGGAATGGAAAATATTTACAAGACAGATTTTTTCATTCAATGGCTAAACAAAGTGCGTATTCAAAACTTTTATTGGTTGTGACAAAGAGAATAAAGGTCTTTGTTTTCTTAGCTGAAGTTAAGGATTTGAAAAGCATTCACCATTGTCGTGCTTATCTGTCCAGCTTTTCGGATGGCTGCTGTCTATTGTTTTTACTGCTAGCTAATTTCCGTGATAATTACTTGTCACCTGTCAATCATCTGATGACCTCATTAGCCAAAGCTCGTCCCCAGACCCCCTACTATGGCTATTAACCCCATTTCCTGTGTGTAATGGGCCATTTAATCCAGTTCGTAAATCTTCTAGCCATAATATGAGAGAACATTCTTTGTTTAAATCAGAACAAACTGCCACAAAGAAAGATTTTTTCTGCGAGAAACCAGCGGAGGTTAATAACCGTTATTTCCAGGTTCTTTCTGCATTTCCAAAGTCAATAAACTTCAGAGAACTGTCAAGCGACCCTTCGAGGTTGGATAAATATTTTTCAATGTGCCCAAACGTTACATTGGAAGCTATTAAATTGTTCAAAATCCTCTTTAGCTTTACATGACAGCCAAACACTAAATCACCACGGAATCATTTCGTGAGTGGCAACAGAATGGATCAGTTAAAAACAAATTTTAGTTATAATTGTAAATTCAATTGTAATCACTTCATGATAGATTTGAGGAACGATTTATCAAAAGTTGTGCGTAAACAAGTCGTCATGTTCACAATGAGGATATAATATTTGTTTGTTTGTAGTCAGTTGGCGCCTCACAGGCCGGGTACTCATTGATAGCGACCCAAATGTAAGTGACACTCGCGATTGATAATTCGATTTTCAACGCAGAATTTCCGCTGGCCAAATCCTCTTTCGGAAAAGAAAGCGGATCATAGTTTTAGCCTAAGATTAGAAGCTGTTTTTATATTGCTGCTAAAGCGATCACTTCACGAGAGGGCAGAGATCATAGAAAGCTGTTCGATGCCGTTAAAATTGAGTAGAAAATGCGAAATAAAACTGTGAAGTTTATATTTTCGACCCTCAAAAGGCGGTAGACATTAACAACTTTTGTCTTTCATTAAGAAAATCTTCCCTTATTTTGCTTCACAAAGCAGATTTTAACTGCAAAGACACTGAAAATATTGGCGAAAACAACAACAAAACTCAAGCAGGTGTATGGCTCGAGGCGCCATCTTGCCACCCACGACAACAGACAGGATAACCAAATGACAAGGTGACTAAATAGCCGGGGCGAGATGTTGATTCAATTTTCGACCGCAGTCGAATTAAGAAATAAAACAAAACACGCCTGGGGTGAAGGTGAGGCGGGAGTGAATACTTACTGTAAATTGCAGTCGAATTTATTTTAATATGTAGCACCAAATGCTTCCAACTGAAGCTTTTCTCATAGTGACAGAAAACAGAGTTTACATCTGGAAATAATCGTGTTTTCTTGCTGAGTAACAACACGTTTGTTGTACATTAGTCCCCAATACCATTTCTGTTTATAACTGATAAAATATACTAGACCAAACAGTAAGTTTTATAAAAATTATCATATCTCGTGGTTAAGATTTGATAGTCTTACGCACGAAAACAAAGGTTGGTTATGTTAAGAGTCAAAAAGGCCTTTTAAATATGGCACCACTCAGAACACATTATAAAGCTTAGTTTCGCTTCAAAACTTAAGTTGATTGTATGCGCATGAAAGAGTTTGAAGGTGAAGGTAGTCTCTATATCTCCATATCTTCCTGGCCTCAAGGCTCTTTGAAGAATACATCTTCGATAATGAAGCTCATTTAAAACTGAGTTTGGCTTTCATAAAGACGAACTTTCTAACGCCTACATGTCTTAAGACAAAATATCTTTTTTTATCAGACTTGCTAACAATCAAAGTGAAGAACTCAAATACAAGTTATTATTTTGAAATGCTCAAAACGACAGACAAGATCGCAAAAACTAACATTAACAGAATAACGATCTTGACAAAACGACCAGATCAAAAAAGCGCCCGCAAAACTGCCCCTAAAATATAATCTTTTAACTCACTAATCTCGCTCAAAGATTCAGTTAAATCAAACCAAGCTATAAAACCTAACACAGGACTAAGAACAGCATTTGTCTGACTTCGGTCAGTCAGTATTTTTACTAAATACGTTGACAGCAGGTGGTCCGCCCAGAAAATGTATATCTTGCAAATTATAATAATTGTCATTAATTTAAAATCTTTCGTTTTCTCAATGCAAACACTTTGCAATTTTGAAGGTCACCACAGTAAATGAAATCATGTTTTATTAATAACGAAAATCAGTTTTGTTCATCCTCGAACCTAATCATATAGGAAGTGTTTTTATTCTGGGAACTAAGAACATTCAGTCATAAAAGAATAAATTTTTAATGGGTTTCTTTGTAGCGCTTTGCCTCAAAAGTTGCCGAGGCTAATCGGTATGTAAAATATAAAGTCGAACGAAACACCACGCCCGTTCACACACGCTCGTCGTTGTAACTTTTTTGCCATGATTTTAATTCATTATAATTATTTCGAACAAGATTGAATTCAAAGTTTTATTAGACTATAAGTCGAGGGAAGTTTTTTTGGTAAAACAGTTGAGCCAAGAAAACGAGCAGGAGATGAACAGAGTTGTTACTAAATATATTAATGCGAAGTGTACTCTTTGTTCAAAATAATATTTCCCGAAAATTTATAGATTGAAACACATGAAACGCAAGGGGACGGAAGCCTGATCTAAACACACAACTTTTGGTTATACACAAGTATAATTTCTTTCTTTTGTTACATAGAAATGCAAAGTTTAGTTTTGAAAACAATTGTAAGAATGCGAAAAAGTTGAATCAGCTGTCAAGATTTGACGATCTACAAAGTATAACAGCAAACCAATTCGAAGAAAACCTTCACTATTTTGGGGAATAAATTGGAGTTTTTTAACCTGGATACAGGTGTCATAATATGATTCTCCTGTTTTTTATAGCAGTTGCTTCGAGAATATTTCAGTGAAACTTTTATTTCAAGATTACGTTTCCGAAATAGGCGAACGAACTCTCTGTGAGGTCTTTAAAGAAAGAAAAGCAATTGTGTTATTTGGCATGGTTTTGAAATATTTGAGACTTCCTCGAGTCTCTCTGAAAAATCTGTCAAATCTGTGCGCAATATATCCCTTATGTTTACATATTCACAGTAAGAAATGGTTTTGAGGCGGCGAAGCTAGTTCAAAACAAACAAACAGTAGTTTTTGGAGTCTTCTGTCATTGTAGTATATGCCTCTCTTATTTTGCCGGCATCGCTTCAACAGATTGTCGAAAATAAAGAAAATTAAAGGCGCTACCAAAAATCCTTCCAAAGCCATACTAAACTTTTCTTTCCCTTCTTCAGTGACTTCTTTAAAATTTTTGTTAGTTTTTTCCATTGTATTTAACAAGGAGAAACCATTGACTTGATAAGCAACGAAAACAAATAAGATATTCAATTTTTCCTGACAAGTTCCTGTCTCTCACTCATAAACCAGTTTCACGGTTTTTCGAACTTTTTGTCAACAAAATAGTAAAATTGTATTTAATACTGTATCCACAACTACCTTTTGAGCCTGCACTGCAAGCGGTCGTAAAACAACTCTTTTTTAAACCTTATTTTTTCTGACACGACATTTTCCATGGTGAGAAATATTTGTTTGGTCGTTTCAATAACTGGTAATCGATTCTGCCTTCGTAGATTATTCTAATAATTTTGGGTTAAAATTTCTTATGACATCAAAGCAAATCATAGTCTAAACACGAAGACTATTTCAATTGAACGGGCTAAGCAATTAGAACGTTGTTTTGATAGCCGCAATGTGCAATTAAACAAACCAATCTGATATATCTCGGCAGAACATGTTATACAATATGACGGCCAAGTATCGCTTATCAAAACAACGCAAAATTGGGACATTTCAGTATCTTTAAATTAATTTGAACCTCGCAAGTTAAGAATAAGTAGCTAGAAGACGGCGTAGCAAAATAGAGCTAATAGAGACAGTGAAAGTAGTCTACAACAACGAATGAAGACATGTCTTGCTATAGAACGCAACTGATTTTCACAAAATGACGAATCTGAATAACACTTACAGCATTTGATCTCTGTTTCTCACCGATTTCTTAAAAAAAAAAAAATTAGAACCACCGATCACAAGGTAGTCAAGGATTAAATTAAAGGCCGCTACTCTTTCTTTTCGAGGACAAGAAAAAAGTGTCGCTAAAAAGAAATGAGTTTTTAAACTAAACGAAATATTAATCATTTTCGAAACCTAGCGAGCGAGCCAAGTTGATTGTATAGCATCTTTCCCGTACTTTTTCTCGTAAGCTGTCAAGTATACGTAAAAGTACAAGTCTTTTGAACAGTATGTAACATCAGTAAAGATGTGTAAACCCTCCTCATTCTTTGTTTTAAGATTTATACTGACGAGATAAGACGAGATAAACTCTGTTCGCTTGTTAAGGTGTAGAAATCGGCAAATCCAAGATACGAACTGAACTAATTTTAAGACCGAAAACTAGTGTGGCTAGTCCTAATGTTTGTTGGGTTTTTAACTGTCAGAACTAGTGAATAAACGCAGGAAAAAATAAGCGAGTTGCCAACGTTGGCAGTAACACGCATAGTTTATTGAGAAAAATATTTTTTTTTGAAAATGTCAAGCTAAACTTTGTTCGGAATCTCGTGAATTCTCTTCTAATCGTTTAGTTGTTACTGATGTGAAGAAATCAGCAAAAGATTTTAGCACTTAATGACTCTGGATGCGCATGCTGCAATTGGTTTGGCTGTAATGTCTTAATACACATTTACGCAAGTGTACAGCGGCAATATTTTTGGATGAAACTACCCACGTTGCTTATTGAGGCAACACTTTTGTATATGTATCTTTTTTTGCTCTTTTTTCATCTCAGTTTCTTTCTTCTTCTCCCTGTTTTGCAACAAGAAGTAGTCGCATGCAAGAACATGAACGTGTTTCATGTCACTGAGGCTCGTGGATCGGGCACTATTCCGATTGAGTAGTAGCGGTATAATGCAGTAACGAATTCTTTTAATTAATATCGCCTATTACGTTCGAAACTTTCAGCTCGCACTCCAGGTAGTTGAGAGAGCTATGTTTGTGTGTAACAAAGAGTGCGTAAAAACAGAAAGAGCAATACTTTTCGTATGTAACACTTGCGCTTAGCTGTCTCTCGCCTTTCTTTCTGTCGTCGCATACTAGCTACAGGCAATATTTTAATTATACTGGGCAGCGCCTATTGATTATCAAACTTACTCATTCAGCATTCACAGCAGTTAAGTTATAGCCGTCGAAAAGAAGAGCTGATAAATGACGAACCGATGAAAGAAAGAGAAAGCAAACTGTTGTGCAGTCATATAAGTCAAAACAGATCATAAACTTGACATCGAGAGGTCAAACAGGTCCTTAGTTCAGAGTATTAGAAGAAAAGAGCTCGGTCGACTGCCGCGCTAACGAGTTCTTGGATTGCAATAACAGAAAAACAATCATTTTAATCAATCAAAATGGATCATTCAGAAGAAAAATAATTTCAGATTTATTTCAAACTTTAAAAGGTAGTTTTAGGTTTATCCAGTCTTTGCCTCCTTCCAAATTATTGCTCAGTGAACAAATTTGTGTTATGAATACATTAAATTATTTTAAAACAAGGACAAACAACATATAATGAAAGAAGCAAAATTGATCCATATTTTCAAGTTCCCCTAAAAATATTTTCCGTGCTCAGCGCTGGTTCGATTTTTTTTTTGGATAAATGAAGCTCTCTATATCAAAACAGGAACCTACTTTTTTGTTCGAAAAATGCAAGACACACCGGTTTTGAAAACAATTTCTTGTGTAGCCTAAAGATTTACAAAAGAATGATTATTTGTGAATAGGAGATGTCGCCAGAATTACTTAAGCTATTCTGTTTGCTTGTGTTTCTTTTCCATTTTGGAGCCAGCCTGACTGTAGAGAAGACTTTATCTAGTCAATTTCCTCACTGTAATACTTAGCAGATATCACGCAAGAAAACCATTTACATTTAAACTATTTTTTTTTTGTTTTAAAAAAATTGATCTTTTGAAAAGCAGAGACAACGAAGATTTCCCCGAGGCTCACCACTCACAATTACAAGTAAACCCTTCACGCGGAGTTAGCTGTTATACTGAAGAATGGAACGGAAAACAAAACAACAGTTCAAACTTCTTCTCTCTTAGAAATTTTCTCTGCTGCAGCTTTCTCATGAATCAGTGAAAATCTAAGGCCTTATATCCAAGAGATAAATGATAGAATACAAACAAAAGCAAGTCTTCGCAGTAAAAGATCACGATAAGGAGATAAAACTAAAAAATTTCAAAAGTCGACTGCTTGTTTCCGGTCCTTAGTCGCTAATAGTGCAATCTCTCTTTTAAGAGGAAACAGAAAACGAAATAAAAAATTTTGGATAATTTAAAAGAAACTTATCAAAAAGTTAATGGGTTTTAAAAAAATCTTCATTACCTGTCATTGGTCGAACAGAAGTTATTGCGTTTTTAAAATAATTTTAGTGTTTTTCTCCATTCTAGAAATTTACTAGCACTGCTCAAAGGATGCATGCGTGATTTTTTTTAGATGACAATATCTAAAATCTTCCTATACGACAACATCAGAAAGGATTTGTGTCATGCTATAAGTAGAACGCTTTAAAAGCCTCAAACTGACTTTACCTTAAAAGAAAACAAAAATGGAGGCGATAATTTAACTTAGTATCAACACAAAGACCCCCTGTGTGCTTCAATAAAGCTGGTTTTTACAATTTTTCAGTGTATATCTTAGAAAAACAGTATACTGATTAACATTATCCAGTAGAACAAAGTCCCTTGATTTGCCATCGTCAAAACAAAATATAGAATAGTTGCTAAGTTCAAGTTTTTGGTTGGAAAGATAATATTCGCATGATTATTTCGCAAGCGGTGCACTTTTGCGAACCAAAATTTTACATCATGCAAGAAACTCATAAGGTTGATGTTCTTTTGGAGCAAATTGAAGCGATACTTCTATCCCCGCCTAGTTTTCGTTGCTTTGCTTAACGTAGGCTTGATTTGACGGTCCACCAGACTGACAGGTGTCAGTTACTCCTGATAACCGTATTTGGAATGATTGTTTGTGAGAACTGTTGTTACAAAAGTAGAACATCGCATGAATATAAAGTGTTAATAACTCGACAGAAAGCAAGATACAAATGAGGTGCTCTTCTTTTAGTTTCTGCATGCAGAATATTGTATCAAGTACAATGTCGGAAGTGAAAACCCGCAAAATGAAAGCAAAAAAAGAAGTAACCTTTTAAGTATCCAATCAAACACATAATTATCTCTTTCTTGTTCAAACACATCGTAGCAATAGATACTGAGTTAATCAATTGTGAAGAAAAGTTTCTCAACTTTTCTAGTTTGCCTTGGTCCCTCTTCAAAGCTTGCAAAATGTTTGGAATTTGGTCCAATAGCTCGAAAATTTTAATTTTAAAGATTTAATTCTCGTGTGCTCGTACTTGCAAAAAACGGTAATACTGATAACAGTGATTTCTTTACTAGCTTACTATCAAATAGTATTTGGTGCCCAATCATGCACGAAACTGTTTCTTCTACAACGCTGGCATAAACAGCGATGTAAACATCTTTACAAGTCAAGTCGAACCACAGAAAATGTTTTACGTGGTTTGTTTAAGTAGATTTTCTACCAGGTTGACATAACATTTTTCCAGGTTAGTTTTAGGGCATGGCCATTCTAGTGTTAATGGGTAGATCTCTATTTTTTAATGGACCCAAACACAATCTTCAGCACACACTCGCTTCTAGTTTCCCGCCAAAAGTCTCTCGTTCCAGTCTACCCTGAATGTTCGACACAACCGAAGAACTTAAAAAAGGAAAATTGGCTCTATTTATAAAACATTCTCCTTTTAAAAAGTTAATCAATCTTATATCCTGATTTCGCCTAATTGATTATGAAAACCCCTTCCAGGTTGCAAGGGAGGTTTAGTTTTTCACCAGGTCGTTCAAATTTGATCAAGTTTTTTCCCAGAACTGACTTGTGCCCATGTTGGCCGAAATTTTACAAGGTTCGGGAAAATAGCCCGGCCGGCCAGCAGGTTGAGTTTCGCCAGGCCTGTTACATGCATGTTTAGTTAATAGGACAATCTTGATACATAACTTACAGTTTCTACTCAATTTTGAAATAAAAGGTATGATTTTGTCATAAAAGTCGATTTTTTCATAAAACCGCCGTCTGGTTAGCCTAGTTGGTAAGGCGCCAGTCTTTCGTGCGGGAGGCGTGGGTTCGATTCCAGATGCCGGACCTTCATTCAGGGTCTTAAAATAATTGAGGAGAAGGTGCTGCCTTTGAAATATCATCTGTAAACGGCTAGACCTTTCCGTCTTCTCGGATAAGGACGTTAAATTATGGGCCAAGTCTCTTAATCTTCTATCGGGGGACTTAAAAGAACCCACAACACTTGTCAACAAAGAGTAGGGTGATCCCGGTGTTGTGTTCTGTCTCTTTTACTAACTGAGGGTAGCTCTTATGTATACAGTTGTGAGCCGTGTATAGCGGACTAACTAAGACCCTCAATACCAGAGTCAACTGAAATCATTGTTCAGCGCTGTACATTATAATTATTACATTATTATAACTTTTTGCTAGCCCTTTGGTTATTTGAGGGAACCAAAACCTGCATGCTCCTGAAAAATATTAAAATATTAAAACTTGTTGAAGAAGTTTTGCAGCCGCTGGCAAAATAAATGTGACAAACATTTCTTTTCTTATCAAAGACTGTCACAGTAAAAACATTGCGCATTCTTGTCTAAATCGTTTCAATGGCTTTGTCCAATCTTCTAATTGCGTCTTTTCACTGGCATGTTTAATATGTCGCAGTACTTAGCCTTGCATTTTCACTTTTTGTCAAAGCAATCCGTTTACTTCGGCGTCAGTATCGGAAAAAGGGGACTGATCTATGGTTGTCACATTTACCATTTTTCCATTCCCATATATAGCAGAGTTTTTTTGGACAAAATAATTAGATCAAAATTCACATCCCATCGGGTAAGAAAACACATTTTGAGCCTGCAAATTTTTATTTGCAGCCCCTCCTCCCCCTGGATATAGCTTCAGTGTTAGATCCCCGGTTAAGTATTCTCCTTCCACCGGGGAATTTCTAGCTCTTTTCGTGTTAGAGAGAAGGAACTCTCAGGAACAAGAAAACACGAAGACAATTATAGAACTCGGATATAAGCTTTACGCTGGATGAAAACCAACAAACCGAAGTTTTTTGGAGAATTTCTAGCTCTTTTCGTGTTAGAGAGAATTAAGGAAACTCTCAGGAACAAGAAAACACGAAGAAAGCCATAGAACTCAGATATAAGCTTTACGCTGGATGAAAACCAACAAACCGAAGTGTTTTGGAGAATTTCTAGCTCTTTTCGTGTTAGAGAGAATTAAGGAAACTCTCAGGAACAAGAAAACACGAAGACAACTATAGAACTCGGATAAAAGCTTTACGCTGGACGAAAACCGACAAACTGAAGTCTTTTTTCTTGTGAGAGAAGGAAATTCTCATGCAGGAATCAAAAAACACAAAGAAAACTATTGGACTCGGACATAATTATATAACACGGGCAGAACACCGACAAACTGAAATATCATGCAATGTTTTACGAACCTATATAATAGGAACACATGTACAACAAAGGATTTGAAAGGCGAGTGATGGCCAAACTAGTTCGGTTAGATTCTTCTTAGCTAGCATTTTACCCGGCTCATTTGCCAGATTATGCAGTCAAGGATGAAATCAATTCAATCTTTGCCTCAAAACGTTCTTCGTCCGTAGTCGGATGATCGGGTTATTTCTTAACTTTTTTTTAAACACGAAATAAACTCTAAGATAGATCGACATATTTTATATTCTTTTTTGTTGGCATCAAATATATTACGTAGCACATCTTACATAATATTTAAAGTAACTATTGACATTATTTCCTTTTTAAACAACGAAGAGACCTCCTGTAGAGTGAAATGGTATGAAGATAGAGAAGAAAATATAAATGGCGATGCCACTTATAAAAATTACTCAATGTAGCATCAGTGAGAGTAATAAAATTATAAAATAAAAGTAACAATATCGTGCAAATGAAATCCCGGAAATCAATATGTTCGCTTGATGTTGGCTTTAGAAATAGAGGATGCGGAAAAGTGATAAGCTATGGCTAAGACAAAGACGAAACCATAAGAATAGCTAACCATCTTTAACTAGATATCGTCTTGGTTGAGAGTTTTAAAGTCTAACTTGCAATTAGATAATCTGAAGTTTACTATTTTGAATTTTTTCCAAAATGAATTAAGATGTATGGCAAGTTAAGCACTATGATACCTTTCCATCTACATATATTCGTTAAAAACAGAATAAGAAATGGCAACGTTTAAAAGCTACCGCTGAACCCCAAAAACCTTTTATTCTCAGTTTAAAAAAAGGTTTGAACGAGTTCCATTTCTTTGCAATGGATACAACTTACTCAGGGTTTTGCTGATTCCGTCCTCCTCCAGCCCGGGACTAGAATGACACTGTTTAATGTCTTCCATTAACAACAGTTCTGAATGCACCACCGTACTCTGATAACAAACTAAAAAATAAAAAAAAGTCATTTTTGATCAATTTCTTGATATTTTTTCAAAGAACTCAAAAGATTTTTATTAGTTCTAAAAATGGTCTTTGTAATAGTAAACTTTCGAATTTTAGTGACTCTTGAAGACTGTACCTTTATATTAAGTGGGAGAACATAAGAAACAAATACGTCGTTTAAAATTAAAGAGACAAGAAAAGAAAACTATCGCTGGAATTCTTGCACCTAAAAAACGACAAAAGAAATGTCCAGTTTATGGGCATCGAGTGATTAAGAAGAATGGAATAACGCCTCTCCTCTAAAGAAGGCAAAGATGGGTTGACACTCTAAAAAATTTCACATAAGAGGAGTACAAAAACTTCTGTAAATGCAATTTTAAATCAAACAGCTTTCCTCAGTCTTCAGAACAAGTCTGGTGAAAAAAAACATTAACGTTAAAAACATTTCCAAAAAATCCCGGAAAAAATCTTAACGTCAATTAACGAAAATTGAGCCAAAAATAAAGTAGAAATTAGAAAAACAAACTCACGTTCTTGTCTTCGAAGTTTAAGTTGACTGAATAAGATAATATAAAAGTTTTATACTTTATATTATTTTTAACAGGATAATATTTTTGAGGAGAGGATCACTAGCTTCACTAAAAGACTCAGAGCAAACCTGAAGATTTCTTATCAGTAGGACTCTACACACCTTAGTCCAAACACGACGGTTTGTAAACTGAGTGGGCCTGAACGTGGCACTCTTTAAACGATTCCGGCATTAAGAGGGGCACAGCCAAAATTTATGGCATCACAGCGTGACGAAAACACATGTCATGTTGCTTTTTCATTAAAATGTCAAGCACTCTTATTGAAAATAATAGAAATGAACGCAGCTTAGCTCCAGGGATTAGCGGAGAAACAAACTTAATGTACTTAAAAAAAGAATGATATTAATATTATTATGGTATATATACCTTTTAACATTGAAGGGCGCCATGCAAGGAAGTAATTGGCTAATGGCTGCATCGAATAATATATGGTTGATATGATAAGTGGGTTGACTGTGGTTTATATTGAGCGAAAGAACTTTGAATAGGAACTATACTTGTTTCACACAGAGCATGCACTTTCGGTTACTTTTTTATACCCAACGCGGTGCAATTAACTCAATAAAGCCACTAGAATGAATTTTATAATGGAATATTTTGAGGAAAAAGAAAAATCAAAACTTGAACAAAGTCAAATATCATCTTGTTAAACTATCAGGAAGCGTTGTTATAGCGTTGGGGCTTCTCTTAAAAACACAGAAAGTAAAAAAAAGTAAAAGAACAAAACCTTTTTTTGTTTTCTATCATAAAAAGTTAGAATGGTTTTGGTGGTGTATTGACGAAACTGCTATTGCAACAAAATATCTTCCACATCGACTTGTATCTTCCTGGTCAAGCCTTGAATTAAAGACGACAAGGATGTTTTCGTATTAATCAAACAGGCAGGTACAGTCTATTGCATTAACCAAACAGTTTCTATCCAGGAAAGAAATCGCGTTTATCTGAATGTTTAAACTGTAAACTATACCCAGACGTGCTGACACGAATTATATAGTTACCCACACAAACTAAACAAAGCTTTGGTTTAAAAAATAGCTCTCAAACGACATCTACTTAGGTAAGGTTATTTAACTTTGACTTAAAGAACAGTTCGTTTAACATTAGTTCAATTTGTTGCTATCGTAAAGGTTTGTTGTCCTAGGTACAAATTAAACGTAAACCGGTGATTCACACGAGTTGCACAGTTACCGCGAGACGCGCAGAAGAATTTCAAAACAGATTACGCGATCCATTAAACAGCTGGAATTGCTCATCTAGGGTTACAAAAGAAATATTTCTATCCCATTTTTAAGCTTTTTTTTGAACAAGAACACAAACCGAATTTGCTAAAAGTTCTTTAGATTTTTAATCAAAACCTTGCAAATAAAAAGAAAAAAAGTAAACGAGAACCCTTCAGTTTCGCATCGAAAGGACAAATACTTATAGTTTGCCTTAACTCTAAATTTTACTTGACAAAACTCTCGTCTGAAAGTACTGTACTCTAACTCTGATGCATTAAGCACTTTCACCCAAAAAGGCAGCATGTTTTGCAGTTAACCTTGAAGGTGAAAAGTGTGATAAACTGAACACAAACCACGCCTGGTAATATAGCCGAATATATAATAGAAACTGATGATGTGCCAGTCCACTAATTTAATAAAGATAATTCGATAACAAACTTCTCGATGCAAAAACAAACAAGTTCTTTAACCAGAATGTTTTTTTCCAGCACAAGTAGAAATGCTACCAAAATTATATGCAAATCCAGTCTTTAGCAGTAATTCTTTCTATAATTTCATTATACTCCTGAACCTGAAATTACTCAAAGCTTTTCCTAGCCATATAAAGCTGTAATATAGCATTTTAGTTTTTCTATTGTTTACAGGGAACAATCTTCCGTCTACTTTATCAAAATCTCCATTCTTATCGAAATTGTTTTAAAGGATCTTTCACATGTTGTTGGCAACCCTAAGATAATGGCAAAACAGGTAGACATCGTTTTGGTAAAAGTTTTTTGCAAATCCAAAAATTATAACTGACAAAGTAAAAAAAGCCAGTTCCAGGGTTTGAAGAACAATCTTTTTATAAAAGCTTAATTGCCTTAGCTCAGAGACTCTCAAAAGATAATCCCGATAGGCCCAAAGCCACTAGTAGTTTCACATACAAATCCCTTCAAGCAAATGATCCGGCGAAAGCCTTTAAGCCAATGAAATATTGTAGTACTAGTAACATCTAAAAATAGTCAGTCAGAAACAAAGCTTTCTTTCTTTCAAAACTATTCACCATCAAACCTTCAGCAAATTTAGATACACAAGGTTTTTTTTTAAACTGCCTGATCGAATTGTTGTGTGAAACAGTGAGGGGACTTTAGGTTCTGTTGATTCAAAATGAACTGAATTGTGATTTAGGATTTCCAACCGTTTTTTTACTAGTTGGTCTCTTTAGATAAATGGAGTTTTTGAGCGACTTGTAACCCGGTACAGGTGTTAACGCAAGAACATTAATGCAAGCTTTCTTAAAAGCCACAACTCAAAGTTTCGAAACTTTGTTATTTTTTGTTTCGTTCTCGCGTTTTCATCAGAAAGGCAATCGAAATACATCTTGTTCCAATCTTTACAAGCCCGTTACGAACTTCTCTAGTTTAAGGCTGTTCCTCAAAAGATAATTTTTAAACTCGAGCTTATAGTGTTTGCTTTAAACGATAACAGAAAAGCTCTCCTCCAAAAAGAGACCTTATACAAATGAAATAAGAATTATTGTCTAAGTTTTGGCAGCCGTACAACCATGTAAGAAAAATGCCAAAGGAACAGGAAGCCCAACCATCACCGTGGCACAATTTACGACACAATTGAGTAGAAATGAATGTCCTTGAATGGGTAAGATGCAGCTAAAGGTATTCAGTAGTAAGTAAAGATAATATCTTAACAAAGAAGGCGTTTTTCAACAGAAGCTTTGTATCGTATATCAAGGCCAGTGTACGTTTTAAAATTCAAAAAATATATTCACAACAAAAACTAGGAGTTTTGTTGCGTTTTCCAAAGTATACTCACTTTTTTTGCTTGTTCGATAAAATAAGTTTTCAGAATGATTCTTTCAGTAACTACATTTTAAACGCAATAAGAAGAGTTATAAAAGATCATAATTTTTGGTTGCTGTGTATGTGAGAGAGCATATAACGGTTTAGCTTGTGTCGAAAGGCTTTTACTAAAGCTTCCAGCTTGGTAGCTTGTCCAGTGTCAGTCTCTGGAGGTGGCTTACCTTTTCCATTAATGCTTTCCATAATAGCCCAGCTCGACTTCTCGCTGTGTCACCACAGTTATCGCTTTCAATACGACCTCAGCGTAAGTTGCGAAGTGTTTCTTGGCTTTAAGGTCGAGCTCGCTGTCCCTAGAAGACAACCTGCTGTTATGTAAAGTTGGCATTCAAAAAGAGAATACATTACGGCCGGCGTAAGAAGAGCAGCGGGTAAACTGACAGAAAACTGCACTTGACAAGTTTGAAACAAATTGTATGAATGCTTATCGAATGGAGGGTTTTGCACTCTAGCTACTGTTTAGGATTCTACAGTAAACATCATTGTTTGTCGTAGTTTAAACACGCTTATTTCAAAACACGGTGTTTATTTAGATATTCAATGCTAACCACTGGTTTAGTCTCTCTTCTTTTCCGTGCAAGCAAACTTGATTGTTATTATTGTTATTCTTCTCTCCCCTCCCACAGAAGTGAAGCACCATTGTCTAAATTTAGTCCTCTGATAAACTAGAGTTAGTTTAATGAATGCGAATTTAATTTTGTTTTAATCAAGAAGCTCCAGCCCTACAGATGTTTTTTGGACAATGGTACAGCTGTCTCGCATACGAGCTTCGCGCTGTTCTCTAGGGAAACAAATTTAGCTGAGCTTAAAAAGCGAGATACAGGAAAATGAGCGATACAATAAGAATTGTAGGTAGAGACTCTGAGCACTGGAGGAATAATGCCCAATTTGTAGATAAAAAAAATTACCCGAAGTTTTATCAAGTAAGCAAGAACAACGAAATCTTTGACAGTCGTTTGCAAAAGGTTTTTGGGTTGCCAGTTTTCCTTTTAGATGCATCCGTTAAAACTAAAAACTCTGCTACACATAGTTTTAAACACAAAGCCAAAAGTTGTGAGTTTTGAAGTTCAAGCTGAAAAGTAGCAGAATAAACAAGACTAAGTTAGCAGAGTGACACAGATAATAAAAGCCGTTTTATGATTTTAGCGTAGAAAAACGTTCTTCAAAAAGTAACCTGGTCAAACCAAAAACAACGGGAACATGTATAAAACAACCTTTTTTTATTTGACTTCAATCATCATCGAAGTTTAGATGAAAACGTAGATGAATTACGATAAAAATTATTCCGGTGATGTATTTGAAACAATAGCGATCAGATAAACAAAGTAGAGAAACGAACTGTTTCGCAGCGCGGAAACACGTACTTCAAATCGATTGTATTCCTATTTATTTTGATCCAGAAAGACTCAAACCACTACCCAGACAACAAGGTATCTGAAGCTACACTAAGTGTTAATAAACTGAGCAATTTCCTTGGGTGAACCACAATGAAACAGATAAAGATAAACTTCCGGTAGTTCAGTTAAAAGCAGGAGTGAAAGTGTCTTCATTATCAAATGACTCGAAATGTAATTTGTTAAAAGTTCTTGTACAGAGGCTCTTCTGTTAGAGAAATGTTAAGTTACAAAATAATTAGCTCGCCAATATCATTATGGAAAATTGTAATGCCAAACTAGCTCTCCTGTACAAACAAAAAATAGATATAAACACGTTTTTCTAAGAGCATGCAAGTCTACACTCAGACACGAAACGGCGTAGTCATTGTACGCTGTTCAAGTTGCATTACGAATCGATGAACAGAGATTTCTTGGTGTTTTTGGAAGCATAGTGAACAGAACAGCGGGGGTGTTTGAAAAACACGACGAAAGTGTTTCAGCGTTTATAGCTTGATTTAATGATATAACAAAGGACTCCCTTTAGAAATGCAAATTTTTTCATTAAATTTGAACAAAACTAAACAGTCTAGGTGTTAATCAACTCGTTGGCTCTGAATGGTTTAAGTAAATACCTTTTGTTAACTTCGAATACGAACTTGTTAACACCCTGTGTTGAATGTAATATCAGGCCCCAATTCCACCATGAAACAATTTAATCCGCTTTGAAACTGTGCACGTCCAAAAATCTAGTTTTTGTTTCATTATGATTTATGAATAATTAATGTACAAGAGAAAGAGATAGAATATATATATGTACGAAAACGTAGAACACGCCGCCAAAGGGCATGAAAACACAAAAATGATCAATCTAGTAATAAACAGTTTCTTTAAGATAAAACGTTTGGTAACCGGTATTTCTGAAATTGCCAAAGGGTAAGATACAGCCAAACAACGCGTTAATAGCCGAAGCAGAGGTTTTGACGACCGAAAAATATTGATATGATTGTACCAGTCGCAGAATTCACGCCCATTCGCTAATCACAATGTCGCGGCAAGATGTCTTAAAATTTTTTTTGCGTAAATTTGCTGGTTATCAGTACAAGTTTTAAAGATAAAGAGTAATTAATGATTTTCGAAAAAATACTTCAAAACTGAAACCACGCGTTTTTGGTATTGTCGTTAGCCACAGGCACAGTAAAATATCATACTAGCATATAATTTTCCCACTTCCCGTTCCGTTGTCACTATATTCACGACGGCTCTCTAACACTAACTTTTTCCATTTTTCATCTCTAACAAAATACTTTAGAGTTAGAGAAACGTATGGTATAGTTGTATGAATAGCTGAACTGCCTTGGATCTTAATCATCTAGCTTGGAAATTGTATTTCACTGTAAACAAAGCACATGTACATTACATTAATTTAGGAAGACTACTGTCTTGTTTCGAAATTGAAGATTTTGTTCCCCACAGCAGTTAGCTGTAACAACTACGTTTCCACAAAGTTAGCAACTTGTTAGATGCTTATCAAACAATAAAAGGAAACCGTTTTAAGTTAATTACAATGAAGTAGATAGTCTGTATCGCCTAACACGCTTTATGCAATATAGCTTTGACGTAAATGGACAGTGAAGTCCCGACGATATACCACCCGTAGCTTTGTCAACACCGAAATCCTTACACTGAATACAATGAGTTAGATTTAGCGCCTAACACATAAACAAAGAGAAGCACGGATAGCCAATGAGGCTTTTGATACTAGTTGTAAAAACGACCTAAATGCCAAGTTGAAGATTTAAAGTAGATTTGAAGCAGCTGAAGGCTTAATTTACAATACTCCGCCACAAATGGTTCGTGCTATTATTAACATCAAATAAATTTATGGAGAAAACAAAACTTAACAAAGAATGACAACTCATTGCTTAAGATAAAACCGCAAATAAGATTCCCAGTAGATAAGGTAAAACAAAGAAATTGTCACAGAACTCGATTTGTCTTTATGATATTTCACGAAGACTGAAAAATCCAACAGCGTAACCTTACTTTTCGGACCTAAAGGTGCGCAGCTTGAAGTTCAGTGTAATAAAGTTACAAGGAAATTCAAATAAAGTGTTTGAAAGCACCGCATACACAATAACAGTTAACGTGCAAGTTGGAACTGGCCACTTACTCAATGATTCGATTCTGTGCTGGAGGTTTTTGAATTGCTTCTAAAATAATATTGCGTTCATTTATTTCATAAGCTACTTAAGTGCGTTTCTCGGTTTGTTTCCGGACCTTATACGGGTCATTTTCACATATAAGGAGTACACTGCAACATGTCACTAGTGTTTTTGAGGAATTGTACAAAATTTCTAAAGCGAAGACGAATCGCAGAGACAAGCGTTTCGCTTGATGTCTTCAAATGGACTTAACAAAAAGAGCTATGAACCATTTCTTAGGCGTCCCTCTGAGCAAGTTTAAGATCAATACAAGTAAAATTAAATTCGAAAAGAACTTGAATGAAATTAATTAGGAACACTATCAACTCAGACTGATTTCCGTCTCCACTATTTGTTATGTTTGGCTTCAAAACGTTACAGTATGAAAATTGGGCTAATTGGATAAAAGACAAAGTAATAGCAAAGGAAAGATTCTATCCATTGTCTGAAGCGGAAAGTTTCGGGTGCTCTGTTGAATGCAACAACCAGCACAATAAAACACCAGTTCGTCACTATGCTAGGGGCTGGTTTGTTCCTAACGCGGAAATCCTCTTCAAAAGACTAGAAGAAGAAGCTAAACCAGTGTTTCTATACAAGGCGATCAGACAGGAACCAAACTTCTGTTTCTCCGAGAATGGAGATGTTTAAAATCAAGAATTCCTCTAGTATCGTATCTTAAACAATCAGGGGATTTATGTTTAAGAAGCCGTTCTGGAGTTGAAGTTTTGCTTTAACCAGTAAATGTTTGTTTTTAAATATAAAAGTTCTTCGTTCATCACATTTTTTCTTTAGCCATGTGGTTAATCAAAGGCATGTGAAATTGTATTGAAATCAAGTGCTGCATGCATGCACTCTTTAGCTATTCAAATGATCTTGGAAAAGTGAAGTTATTTTGTTCCTACTAGAGTGGTCCTTGCTTTAATTCTTATAAAGTATACAGTTAATTGAAAGGTTGAATTCGGATTTCATTGTCAAGGTATGTCAAAATATAGGAAAACCTGCGACTATTTCCTTCTATTCCGCTACCGCAAAGTGTTTGTTTTAAAAGCTGAATGAAGTGTCTATATCATACGTCAAGCTATTCCTTTTAGTAAGAGCCAGTAACCTTTGGCTAAGGCTGGGCTGTTCTGAAACTCTAGGGGACAATCCCAGCATCAAATTATTCTTATATTTCCTAATACGTCGAAAGAAAAAAGAGGTTAGAAATTTTGTTACAAACTCGACTGATCTAAATCTCAATCTGCATGTGTTCAAGGATTAAACAAAATTCTTAACTTGTCAGAGCATAAATATCAGCCTGCTGATTGTTTGTAGCTCGTTCTTTATAGTTTGCGGGCGCACTAGGTCTGCGTGTTCTTATAAAGTTTCAAAAATCGTAACAAGTTGTTCTTATATTTGAAAAAGCGTGTACTGCAATTTGCACCAAGTTAGTTATACGATGGCCACCGAGGGGTTACTAACCCAAGATTGGCTAGGCTATCACCTGTGCAACAAGCGGGAGTAAATTAGGCGGCTTCATGAAAAAGAGCAGCGAAATAGTGAATTTAATTTCCTTAATTAACCTTACTGAATCAACCACATGTTGTCGTTGTATCTATTTTTAAAAGCGACTGAATTGTTTGACTTGCCATGAATTAAACTTTAGTAATGAGATCGAATTTGAGTTTTGAAATTAGCAGCATTTGAAAATGTCATTGGTTTTCGCTCATATATTCATTCTATGGTTATTTCCAGCTATTAAATGTACCTGTGGACTTAACTTAATTTTTATGGCTTATTAGAGCTGATTCTCTAGCTTTCCTAAGTTCTGTAAACTGTGTTATTGCTATCTTGCAATTCATGGAAACTGCGAGGTTTGCATTTCCTTGCAAATTATTGATTGTTCACCTGCACGATTGTACGCCGGATCGTCAGTTTAGCAAAACGTTAAGATGGCGCATACAACTCCATTTTGTTGAGCAAGTTAAAGTGCTATATGACCATGATTATGGAAAATTAATATTGTCGTATTTCTTGAAAGTGCAAGCAAGCTTTAACTAACGAATAGATTGCATTTTTTAGATTACCGTTTCGATGAAAGTGAAGCACACGAGAGTAACCTTTCCTAGCCCACGCGTGAACAGGCTTTCTGTCCGAGGAAAGGGGAAAACTATATCGAGCGGCGAACGCAAGCCACAAAAAGGAATGGGAAGGAATTTGTTTTAAGCTTTGTCGCCATTCTACTCAGCTCGCTTCGCCGCTCGATATGTTTTCTCCCCTTTCCTCTAACGGAGATTCTGCTTTTCCATGACTGTGGGTTGGCGAAGCCCTGCCTCCCCCCCCCCAATATGAATATTAGGCCAGCCAGACCTGGGAATATGAATATTTGACTATTTTGACCTTGGTATATGAATACTA
>JAOBAT010106646.1:0-15127 GCA_026413305.1 Hydrozoanthus tunicans
CTGCCATAGAGTAGCGTGCTCAGAACGCAAGCCTGGTAAACTCTCATCTTGGTGTTGGTAGTCAGCATGGTATTGCTAGATAGATATTGCGTTAGATATATCATAAGTTCATAAGAATAGCTTAGAGTTGTAATCGCAGTAACGTAAAACAGTGCGTCAAACGTGAGCGTGACTAAGGGAGCATGATCTTGGGTTTCAAAGGAAACAAATTCATTTTCTTGGCGGTTTTCAACAGAATAAAAAAGCCAAACCTAGAAGCCCTTGTTGATAGAGCTAGTTGTAACTTTCACGTACTCATTTTCTCAAAAATGCGTGCGCGTATGAAACAGTTGTAAGCGATACTTTAATTCTTTAATTAGCCATTCATCAGGGCTGGATTCTTCTAAGGCTGGTTAACTAAGCCAAGATTCTTGCAGTAATTTATTTTCTAACGAAAGGTTTACCGGTGTTTTTTCTGTCTAACTTTGCACAGAAAAAAAAAAAACCCTCGTCAGTTCCAAAATTACAGCTCAAATCAGCCTCTGTAAGGTTGCCGAAAACAAGCACGTAGTTAATGCTAATCGACCTTTGAACAACCGGCCGGCCCCAGATAGTTTAAAACCTTCTGGAAGAATCCATTTGATAGGTAACGATGTTTTGAAAAGCGAGAAACTTATTAAATATTGAAGATTTACTAGCATAATTAGAGAACTTCATTAGGAGTCTGCCGATTACGCAGCACCAGGTGTGAATATCCAATAAATGTCTTTTCTTGAATTCTATAAAGGTACGATATAGACTAGCTGGCTGTAGCTAGAAGGAAAAATGATTTTTTCAATGATGTTATAACTCGCAATACCATACAAAGAATAAAAAAGAGGCAGATCTTAACACATTCTCAAAGAAACCAACGAAATAGGCAAAAGTGAGAGGTTAAATCGACAGTTTTATTGCACACTTTTTAAAAAAGAACGAAACGATAGCTTGTTTCAATTTAGTTTAACTATACTGGTTAAGATGAATGTTTCGTTTGAGTGTATTATAACGCGAGCCTAACTATCTAGCCCTTAGGGACGGTAACGCGAGCCTAACTATCTAGCCCTTAGGGACGGCTCGCTCGCACTGCTGGGTTACAAAAGTATTAGTAACAGAAATGTGTGCTAATTTACATTCTAGTTTAGTCACCCAATTTCTCAATTTGAAGTATAAGTTTGTTCACTATTGCAACACCAAAGTAAGTAGATACTCCGTTAGTGCCGAAAAATGTCCAAATTTTCTACTGCGCAAACCCGAAAAAACTCTTTCTCTCATATTTAACGGTTGTTCTGATAGGATTAACTACGTAATTGCTGTATTTCCCGCAGCTCGGAAATTATAGAACAAAGGTGAAACTGTCAGCTTGAGGTGTTGCAAAACAATGCGTATGCGTTAAAGAGCCGAACGCTTTAAGTGAGTTTGGTCTAGTCTTAATTCGTGGTACGTGGCGCTTTTACAGTTGGGAAAACTCTGCTTCTCTAAAGATTCCCGCATGATACGTGGTGCTTTTACAGTTGGGAAAACTCTGCTTTTCTAAAGATTCCCGCATGATACGTGGTGCTTTTACAGTTGGGAAAACTCTGCTTCTCTAAAGATTCCCGCATGATACGTGGGGCTTTTACAAGTTGACTGAGAAAACTCTGCTTTTCTAAAGATACTGCGAGTGAGGAAGCATTTTGTCGGCATGAAGCGTTACTTGAGCATATTGGTGAAGGTAAATCGTGCACAAAGTTAAAAAAATTTCAACTTTTAACCAGAAAGTTTTAAGTTTTGAATATAACATGCAAGTATTTACAAGAACCTTATCAATATGGTAGCAAAGTATTTTCTTAGTTATAATCCAATTATACAGTATTCGCATGAAAGCCTTGCTAAAAGTCGTGCTCGTTTCAGCAGATTTCTGTAGTACGCTAAAGACGACAAAAGTGTGTGAACAAAATTTACACTATTCGTTTATTCGTTTTATTCGTTTTTCAAAAATTACACTATTCGTATGTTCGTTTTTCAAAAATTACACTATTCGTTTATTCGTTTTATTCGTTTTTCAAAAATTACACTATTCGTTCTTGACTGAGACAAAGTAAAGCGCCTTTTTCGAGCTATTTTTCACCTGAATTATTTTGAATAGGAAAAAAGTTTCAATGCATTGATAAGCTAAAAATTGTTAAGATTTAAAAACAAACGTTTGCAGTGAAACATTTTTTTTTCAAAATCTTGTTTGTAAGATCAGTATTGATCGATGTGTCTAATCCTCAACCTTTCCCAAAACTAGTCTTTCAAACTGCAGCTTCATTTCACCCAAAATAATCATTTACTGTGCTCTGCTTTGGAACGGTGGTCATATAATTAAACGCAAAGCTACGAAAGGCAATGGGGTAAATAATTTAAACAGAAAAAGTTACTGTTCTGAGTTAGAATACAAGGTTAATTCAAACTTGTTTAAAGGTTTTTTCTGATTTCATCTTTTTATATTTTCTACCAAACCCAATAAGGAAAAGCGGTTGTTGTTTAATTAGAACACTCGATAACAGCAATCAGTTTTGAACCAGGCTTCTAATTCACATAACGAAAACATTTAGCAATTATCGCAGCTTGGCTTCACGAGCAAAGTAGACCAAAACTTCTCCAATTAATTGTTGATTCTTGAACTGACTTCCTTTTCTAATTTGTATGCTTTTAAAATGAATGAAAACAGGTGCAAGGCTTATATTCAGCTTGGCTAATGAACTTTGCACTGACTTGGATTATGACTAATGATAGTAATTGGTAAACTAACGTACCCGTGTGTTTTGCAGTGGTTGATTTGGACAGAAACCTTTTCCGTTTGCAACGGAGATGCTCTTGGTAGGTTTTAATTTGTACTATACGTATCAAAGAAAATCTTGTTTCGTACATCTATATCTAAAAGTCATCATCTTCGCGTGCGAGCTTGCAATTAAAAGGAAGTACAAGACTATTTGCATCGGTCAGTCTTAAACTTCCAAACACCTTGATAAAACAAAGAAAAGTTATACCAGCTTGAAATCTAAAAATAAAAAGGAAGAACAGCTGTCTTAGTTTCCATTGCAACCAATTTAATTGACGAAATAGGTGTAAGAATGCTATCTTGATTTGTGTTGATGCATTCAAACCAAAACAAACTTCATAAAAATGTAAATGTTTGGCTTGAGTTCTCAACAATGTAATATTGATCCACTGATTATTGATAGAAGAACAAAAAGTATTTGCATGAGTGTTCTTTACTGGTCTTGGCCCAGTTAGCACTAACCCTGGGTTAAATCATAACAAGCAGGTGCTTGGGAAGACCGGAATTGGAAAATTTAAAACGTTTTTTTTTAAGAACAGTAAAGTTTTTACCTTTGAAATGAAGTTACTACTTGAATTTCGTTTTAACCCGCCCCTGATTTATAAATCGGTGTTTAAAAGGTGGTTAACCAACATTAGATGTTATCAAAACTCAAATCGACCACTGTCTTTGTCCATTTTTCACAGCTGACCTGTCATTCCTTTAGGACAAATTCAACCGGTTAATTGAGGGAAAGACTGTGAAAATCGACCTCTTTTCCTAACTTCATATAATAAAGTTGCAACTTAGCTCTCTGTTCTTTTTTCTTTTTTCCCTTGCCCCTTTGAAGTAATGGATTTATTTTTTAAATCGTGAACTTTTCCCTTTTCAGAGTATGCTTTTTTGGGGTGTTTTTCTTCTTCTCACCCGCCTTTCCCATCTTACGAAAATCAAGATAGCATTCTTGACGGCACTCCTTCTGAGCGATCGAATGCAATTGAGAAGTGTGCACGTGCTGCCTGGACGAAAGGCTACCAAGTGTTTGGTGTAGACAACGGAGCCTGCTACACCGGCGACACCGCTCATCAGACCTACGACAAATATGGAGTAGCAGACTGCACACTGCCGACACGGGTTATGCACGTCTACAATTTTACTGGTACTGTCGCTTTTGTTTGCTGCTGTTTGATCCTAAATTTTGAACTAGATGTATCTCGAATATCAAGCTTTTGGAAATTCTTGCGTAATCACAAACTAAACTAATGCTAATATTTCTACATTGTGTTCATGGTTGTGCGTGTTGTTGTTTGTTGTTTCTGTGAATGTGCTGTATGTCTTCGGCTGCCAAAGACATTATTAAAAAAATCATATAGATTACGTGCTTCATATTCTTGGCTCAAAATAACAACAATCAAGGGTTTTCTCCGTAGTTCCCCAGGTGTAGATACATATACACATAATACTGGAATGAAATGAATTGTGGTTGTAACGATATCTCCTTGATCAAGCACTATATTTGAGTAGTACTGTGTATACTCGTCTATCCAGGAATTTGATAATGAAATAGTCCTGAACTTAGATACACTGGATAAATTCAGAGAAAGTTTTTACAAGCTTTCGAAGTCTGCTGAGTCCTTGATCACATGAATGGTCGTATATTTGAGTTAAGTTTAATTATTGACTGATTGACCAACCAAGTAATTTGATCCTTGTGTGTATTGAGATCAGAACGCAAGAATATACAAGAGAACTTACACGTATATTTTGTTGTTGCTGTGTACTATTCCAATTCTCTGTCTCCCTTGAGACATTTATACCATAACGTTTCAGTGGTTTTTTGTTTAAACGGTGTGAATCGTTAAACAAGTTTCTTTGTATTATTTCTGCACCGATAATAATAACGAGAGAATTAAAGACTTCAGTTGTTTGGTCTCACATAAAACGAAAAGGATTTCAACAACTTCAACCAAAGTCTGATTACTGGGGAGGACGCCGGCGGCACCATCGATGGCGGCGGCATGCATGCTAAAAACACTTTTCTTGTTTGCCCTTTTCGATCACCTTTGGCTAGCTTGCTTTCTCTTTTGTCCGAATTACTCTTTGTGGACAGAAATGGATGAAACAGTTTTTAGAGGTCAATCATGGAGAATAACAAAAGTTTCTGTAGCTCGTTCTCGTAGTCGTAAAAACTTCAAACTGAGCTTTCATGTTGTATAATTTCCAAGTCGACGGCTTGCGGGTGACCAGTATGATGCATGCCCAGTACATGCTACTGTGATCACTATTGTTATCTGCCTTAGTTTTGGCACCGTCTCTTGAGGTCCCTGTTGACTTGAAAGTACCCGCCTTGACTGACCTCGACTGCAAATGAGCACGTTTGGGTAACAAGCTGCTGTAAATACTTTAAGCCATTGCTCTGTTTTCTTAGCGTTATCTTATATTTCTAAAGGCGTGTTTTTTTTCTTCAAGCAATCTCGGCCAACCAAGCGTTGTCGGTTAATTATAGAGTGGGTAAACCTGGCGAGTCGTGTGACGATGTGTGTGAGAACCAAGGCGAGCAGTGCATGACAACAGAACACTGGATGTGGAAAAACAAAGGAACCAAGTGGTTTACTGATGCAGGATACAACTGTTCAGAAACACTGAATCCAGTTTCCAATGAGATATTCAGCCCTTACATTACACAAAACAACAAATGCATTGGCTATGAGGGTGTTTCTAGTGTGCTACTCTGTTCAAACTCTTCCGCCAATGTATCTCGAGTGTGTCCGTGCAAGAAAAACGGTAACGCGTCTTGACGTTAGCCCTTTTAGTCCCAATCAGCTATTAATGTCTAATTTCCTTTTATGTAAAAATCCATTTATACTTTAGAAAGGCTGAAACAATGTTGTCAATTTTACCGGCTGTCTTCCCATAATTGAACAAGAGACCGTTTAAAATGTTTGGAAAATTGATCTGACCAGTAGTACTTTGCGTCTAACAAAAAAATTTTACCAACTGTTAAGCTTATATATAAGCGAGGAGTAATCATAGATTAAATGCAACTGCTGCGTGCTTTTAGAGTTGTTCAGTCAGACCCAAAATATTAAACACGAATGCATTAAGTTTTAGTTATGGTTGAGCCTTGTTCACTCAAGTTGTCAAGGGAAATTGAAGTTACTTCGAATTATTGGGGTTTCGAGTTAGAGTAAGTTAAAACTACAGTATGGAGTTATATGAGGCAATCTCAAAAGAAAATCAGTTTCGCTTCGAGTTAGCTCGGAATTCGAGTTATAGAGGGTTCGATTTATCGGGGTTCAACTGTATTCAGTTGCACGCATGTCGAACATCAGAGTATAATCATAAGCATATGGTATTTGTTAGTATTACCATTATTTCTATTTATAGTAGCAGCAAGGATTTGCTTTTTTCTTGTTCTAGTTCACCATTATCATCTGGGCCAAGAAGGAGAGAGCTGTTATGACCAGTGCGCAAGAATGAGCCAATACTGTGTAAGCACAGACCATGGATTCCCAAGAGACGACGCCTCTCGAATGTTTCGCATCTTTAAAGATTCATTTAACGCTCAACTTTCATTAGATGCATTGTTTGTCCAAGGAGAAGCTCACCCTTCCTATAAGCGCGGGGAAAAGTTTGGATATCTTAAGATACCGTTCAGTATCAACTGTTCGTCCCTTAAAAAGGGATACCGGCGAGTTTGTCCTTGCAGAGACGATCCAGGTAATATCCAATGATAAACGTCATATTTTCTCAATAAATCGCCCACGAAAACATGGAAACGGGGTAGGCGTTTATTTAATCGGGGATTGGCGTTTATTTACAGGGTGATAGCTTCTTCGATTCTTTAGAGTGTTTTTATCTGCAGGTCACAAACAGTGTAAACACGCGGTATAACTATGCCTACAGCATGTTACATCAAGTACACGTTGGAAATGTGAAATGAAACAGAATATAAACACAGGCGTACAATATAACAGGAACACATTTTTAGACAACCTTGACCGTCAACAAACTACTAACAAAACTTCCTCAGCCGGATTACCTAGGTAGTAGTGTCGATGAGCTAATTTGCCGTTTGTTCGTGTTCGGCGGATTAAAAATGAACATAGCCATCAATATAAATAACGAGTTTGTAATACTCCTCTTGGGGTTATTGACCGCGTCCAAAGACTCTAAAATCAATAGAGATGATTTTACATATTCCTCACCCCCGCTTTATGGCATTTTCTATGTTTTTGCCTAAATGTTCAATATTATCAAAAGTTATGATAGATTTTACATTAAATTTTCTATTCTATCAAAATATTCAAAGGGCCTGACTACCTTTGCGAAGATGCCGAACACTGCTGGAACTTTGAGATAGCACGCAATAGTGGAGTTATCGACTCGAAGACTGCTCAACCAGCAGTAGCAAATGGGACAATTTCGTTCGTACCCTCCCCCACAGGAACCGGTTTACAGCTCAACGAATCTTCTAACGCTTGGTTAAACCTTGGTAATTTCAGCTCAACGTGCCTCGTCGACCCGGTTACATGCCGCAGAGGCTTTGTTATTTCCATGTTTGTAAAATACAGTAGCGATAAGACCAAAACGTATTTTGGCAACACGCGGACGGACAAAGGCTTGGTAAAGGGTGTAGGATTTGGAGCAGGAAAATGTCACTCGTTCATTGATGTATACACCAAAAACGGCTCATGCCGATACCTATATAATAACTTTCATTATGGCATATGGCATTACATTTCTTTCTACTGGAAATACAACGCACTGGAGATAACCCTTGACCTCCTGAACAGTGCGACTGAATATGAGCTTTGGATTGATGGCTCAAAAACACATAGCATAAAAAAGACTTGTAAATACAATTCTTTCACTGCAGAAGAACCCGTCTTTACTTTAGGAAGGCCAGGTGACAGTCAGGGCACACAGTACGACAACGTAGCCATCTGGTTCAACAAAATGAAAAAGGAGCAAATCCAAAACATGTTTGATTACGCTCGAGGTAGGTTTCAAATTTAGAAAACAGTTAATCTCCCACGTTGTATTTTGGAACTGTTTTTGCGTTTTTTGCTGATATACATGTTGTATTAACAGTTTACTGGTAAGTAAGGCAGTCGTTGTGTCTTGGAGTTCTCAGGCCACGATATCCGGAGTGCTGAGTTATCAGACTTAGGGTGCCAATCCTGATTCCTTGCCTTTGAATGAAAACTAGTAACTATTCTGAAGAATACCTCTAGATACATCGTCAGCCCAAGATTGGCTGAAATTCATTTAAAAATTACAGATTGGCAGCAGATTTCCAAAAATTAAAAATTTGCCTGTACAGCAACTGAAGCCATCAGTTGAAAACATTGAACATTATTATATACTTAGACTTTAACTCGACAAAGCGAGCACTGTGATTGGTTGGTTCTTGGTCATATGCACCCAATCAAAATTACATGTATCCCAACCGAGAGTTGTTGCCCGCCCGCCATCTTTGTTTGTTTGTTTTTGCTATATAATTGTTTAAGGGAAAGTCTAAATATATAACAAAGCACTTAATGTATAGTCCCTCGGGAAACAAGTTATTTTTGTTTTCCCTCGAGTTCTGATGCTTCATCGGTACTCTCAAGAAAAAAAAAAACTTACTGTTTCCCCGGGGACTATTAATTAAGAGTATGATATCTCGAGAACCATAACAGGTTTGGAGTTTTTTCCTCCGCTATCCTTCATTTAGCAAGATTTATCCGCTGAAAAAACAAAATACTTCATGTCATAGGCTTTTTAACGTGTTGACAATAGATCGTTTATGTTGCGCGTGGTGGTGAGAATTGAACGCCAGATACTTATCAGTGTGTGCGGCTTTACGAAAAACAATCGTATGATATCACAGGCGGCCCAGGCCGTATTAGCGATCATGAATACATTCAAATACGATGCAATTAAATATGCAGCGATCGGTCAACTCAGTACAGTAACACGAAAATCGAATCCCGAAAGCTACAATAATTATGAAGTGATAATGTAAGGAGAAGCTCATAACCTGATCCTATTTTGGAAAATACTTTTGAGTTATATTGTTCTCAAATATAATAAAAGTAACAAAATGCTATGTGTTGTATGCCTCTTATAACATCTAGTTAACAAACATTGAATGACGTTTAAGTCATATTGCCGGGCTAAAAAACTAGCTACCCATTTGTGAGTTTTCGGGAGCTTTTTGCTTTTACGAAACTATCTGGTAAATGACGGATTTTCAACAACCAATCGTGAAACTATCACTGTAAATGCCACTTTCTTACAATTTTGATTTTTTTAGCCATTGTAACGTTTTTCAGATCATGGAGCACTGAATGATGTTAGCTAGACCCAGTTCATCACAATTTCATTTCCCTAAATACTCTGTATTAAAGTTGCTCGAGGACGAAATATAGTCTAACAGTGTACACAAATATATTGTACGTTTTACAAAGCAGGTAAGACAGCACCAGTTAATTTAAACCAAATTTCTGGAAATTGTGTTTTCAAAACAGAAAGCACATTATGAAAAAAAAAACATCGAAAACAAGAGAAACTAAGCTACTGATAATTTTAGGTCCTTTTTGCTCTTTTTTATATCCTAGCTAGCTATCTAGCTTTTTTTACAGCTTTTCGTAATACCACAATAAGGAAAAAAGAGTGAAAGAATTCACCAATGTACAGCAATTAAGAGTATGAGCATGATCACAGATCTTGCGATATAAGTTTAAACTCTTATTAACTATATATGTCTATAATTTTAGATCTAGCAAGACAGGTGATTCACGTTTCTTGGGAAATACTGATCGAATCGCTTCCCTGGAAGTCAGAATATGGCTCGGACTCTTCGCAGATGAAGTCTGCAATTGTTAAAGAGGTATCGCATAAAATACACAATCATATAAGTGTTTCCTTTTAGCGTAAACCTAGCACGCCAACAAAAAGGGTCGACTAGCAGAACACGCAGGAAAGTGGCAAAACTAGAAACTAGTCTCACCTTATTTCAATGCAATTGCAGTAAGAGTTTTCGGGTCGACTTTAAAAACTTCGTAAAATCTTTTCAGGCATGTTCTCGACACTTTTTTCTTCATCAATGCAATAGGAGAAAATTTCAAGATAAAATAATCAAAGGTAGCTAACATTTTACACTTCATACACACAAAAAGTAATGCACAGGAAAAAGAAAATTAAAGAGAGTATAAAACTTAAAAGATTAAGAGCAGATGCCTTGGCATAAGCTTAACTAAAAAAATCTTCCCAGACGGGATTTGAACCCGCGACCCTCTGATTAGCGATCAGACGCTTTTACCTACTGAGTTAGACAAGATCCTAATGGGTTGCGCGTGGGCTCATTTCTTAATGCCAGGCTTGCAATATCCGTGATTGTTGTTGTTGAACCTTGTCCGACATTTTACTTGCATTAAGTATTGAATCTTAAAAACTTTCTCTGACTATGCCGATAAAGGTCAAAACAAGCGCCTGCATAAATCATTGAAATAATAGAAATAATAATAATAATAATAATAATAATGATAATAGTAACAAAAATCATAATAATAACAATAATAAATAACACTAATAGGGAGATTATCAAAGCTAGAAACTCTTACAAATCGAAGTAAAAACAAATAAGAATATCAACATTTGCGAATAGTGTAAACAACAAGTTGAGTTAATTTCACTAGCTAGTTATGTTTTGGGTGTCAATAAACAAAATTAACAAGAGGTTCAATATGAGTATGTCTAACTCACAACTCGTCGAGTAAATATAGGGATCTGGTTGGCCCGCACTGATGAAGAGTTTACAGATATAATTAGGTGGGAGGCTGTCTAGTGCTTTAAAAGTGATGAGTGATCTTGCAGACAATTCTGTATTTTATCGGAAGCAAATGGAGAGCAGTTAGTGTAGCCCTACGTCATTTTCGTTGGAGGCGGAAATGCCAGCCAACAGGACACTGGTAAAGCCTGAAAGGCCAATCAACCGCCAGGGGGATAACACAGATTACAGAATCATTTAAAAATACTTCTACTAACGTCCTGGTTAGAGAAAACCTTTCAAGAAGTCTGACGCAGCAGAGGACCGAGGAGAAGATGAACGAAGTGTGGATGAACTAGGGGGAAATAAAATAACTTGTCCATGCTCCAATTTCGAGCTAAGGGCGTAAGTAAGTAAGTAAGTAATGGAGGACAGGTGTGATGTGGTCGGATTTCTTGGTTTTGGAGACAGTAAGGGCTTCGGTGTTCTGAATTCTTTGTAGTTTGGCGATAGATTATTCGGGCAAGCCATACAGTATATTATTGCAAGAGTCAAGGCCTGAGAGATGACAAAGGGATTGATAAGACAGATATTCAGTTCTAGATGCGACTGATACTGTTGATCGCATAGTGCGCTAATTACCATCACGTTATTAACGTGGGCATTTAGTTTGAGGTGGCAGTCAAGAATGGTTTTCTCATATTGCTTCATTAAAAAAGTGTTGTTCTCTTACACTAGATACAGCAGTTGTATAACTCCGAAAAAAGTAAACAACAATTTACAAACATCAGTGTTTCATCCTTAAGGTTTGTATTCATATCCATATTCGTATTTGCATTTGTATTCGTATTCATATCCATATTCATATTCGTATTCGTATTCGTATTCATATCCATATTCATATTCATATTCACATTCATATTCGTATTCGTATTCGTATTTGTATTCATATTCATAGTCATATTCATATTCGTATTCATATTCGTATTCATATTCATAGTCATATTCATATTCGTATTCATATTCGTATTCGTATTCATATTCATATTCATATTCATATTCGTATTCATATTCGTATTAATATTCATATTCATATTCATATTCATATCTTCTGAAGATGACTTTATAAGTCGAAAACGTCTGTTTTAAACTACGATTTAACTTTTATACCATTATGATATTTTATTTCATAATTGTTACTCCTTTTTGATATCTCTCCTGATCTTATTGGTTTTTTAGCCAAAGCTTGTTAATTCTTATTTATCAGCTGGTACTAGATAATATTTGAATAATCTTACATTCTTTCTTATCTATTATTTTTGGTTTGGTGTATGGACAGACTTAAAAGCATATCAAAACAAGACGCTGTGTTAACCTAACTAAGCCTTTTGCTTTTACTGTACACTTAGTTGTTTTCCGTTTGACCGGTCCGACGGGCCAAAAAGAACCGGTTCTGGCCGGTTAAAAGGGAAGGCCCAACACAGACCAGAAACAAGCTTTTGACACAATTTCCAAATCCTACTAGCAAGCAGCAAAAACTTAGAAGGCGCGCGCCTACATTTTCCCCGCCACAACTCTAAATTTTCGCGCTGTAGCTGTCCGAAGCGAGAGAACTGAACGGCTCTGATCCACGAGCAGGGCAATTCTGGCCAGAACCAATTTTTGAGAACTCGTACGTTTCACCTGAGAACTTGCCGGTTGGACCGGTCAAATGGAATGCGATTTTTAGACTCGCCCTCACTAGTGATACTGGAAAAAAGCGCGAGTAAACTATCAAATAACCTGGGAGAACTTCCGCGAGCTAGTGACCAAGTTAGGTCATTCGCTAAATGAGATCTTTGAGTAACTTAACAATTAAATTACAAAATAGAAAACAAAAGTCATTTTTAAATCTTTAAAAAGAGACAATAGAACAAGACTTGACTTGCCAGAAGAGATCTATGAGTAGTTAGTGAATCGCTAATTTACCTTGGTCCACAATGGCCAAGAAATCGAAAACAATGTGCATTGTCACCCGCGATTTATAATTTAGTTAACTCGTAACAAACTGATAGTTAACTCACAATCACTACTTATTAACCGCGATGGAGACGTATAACTTGCAATTAAAGGAATGATTGGAGTAGAATGATTTTTTGTGACATAATTTGAAAACATGTTAAATGAAAAGAGCGTTCATATAGCCTTTACCTTTAACATCTGGTTTGTATTAAAAATCTTAACCGTACTTTATGATAATTGTGCTCTTATTGTTGTTGTAACTTTCAATTTGTTTACCTAGGGATTTAAACGGAAAGGTTGTTGCCTTCCTCCATTTTACACTTACAAAAGCCGAACTTCCTCTTGCAACCACACTGCAGAATGCTTTCGACGATGGTACTTTCTTGAGCAGTTATGCCAGGATTCTTAACTGTTTTGCCACACATCAAGGTACGTGCTGCTTTTCCAATTATCTTTTTTAATGTGGAAGGGGTGAATATGATAAAACTGAATACATCGAAGTGCAAAGCTCTGTTTGCAACCTTGAACCAATCAAATTATTTTAGGCATGAAAAAGCTCCAGAAAAATTTTTAAGCAAGCTGTTATTTTGTAAACTAAATGGAAATAAAAACCAGCAAAGAGCATAGTTAATTGGTTCTACTCTGCTGCCACCATTGTTAGGGAGGATATCTTAGTAAAAGGCGACATTCCCAAGAGGAGAATTGTTTAATCGATTGCATAAAGGAACTGACCGAGATATTTGGAGTTACCTAATACAGAATTTAGCAAGTTACTAACACTATGTAAACTTACTAACACTATGTAAACTTACTAACAGTATATAAACTTACTAACGCTATATAAACTTACTAACACAATGTAACCTTACTAACAGTATATAAACTTACTAACGCTAAATAAACTCACTAACACTATGTAAACTTACTAACAGTATAAACTTACTAGCACTATATAAACTTACTAACGCTATATAAACTTACTAACACTATGTAAACTTACCAGGACTATGTAAACTTCTTAGCACTATATAAAATTATCAATAATATACAGACTTACTAACACTAAATAAACTTACTAACACTAAATAAACTTACTAGCACTATATAAACTTACTAGCACGATATAAACTTACTAACACTATGTAAACTAATACTAACATTATACAAACATAAGTAACCTTGAGGTCGGTCTTTGAAAAGTATTTCATATAAAATATTTTCGTACGAAATTGTCAAAAGGTTTCCGATCATACCCGAAGAGTTTGAATTGAGAGGTTTTTAGATTTGTTGGCTCTCTATGCTTGCATATCATAAGTTTTGTAAAGAATTCCAATTTCTTTGAAGCAGTTTATTTTTCTGTCCTTCATCTCAGTCACTTAGTTTCGCCCTTAGCTCCACGTTGAAGCACGGGCCATTGACAAAGGCTTTCCAAACCTCCATTCCTCTTGCTAGTTGTCTTTTCTTTTGTCTTCCACGCGAGCCCTTTATTTTGAAAATGATAAAAATGGAGTGTTGCCCACAACTCATCCCCGCCTCCTTTAACTGCAATGGTTCTAAAGCAAGCACTATACCGGTTGGCCGAGTCTAAGCAGGTTGTTTGAGCTCTACTGGCCAGCAGAAAGGGGCCCTTTGCACCTAGAGATCATGTGATCAAACCTACCTTTAATCGACTAGCTACGACAATTTAATGATTTTCAGAAATGGAAAGAGAAGGTCAGCTTTACCTAGAAGGCATAGCTTCAAGCTTAAACGTTAAGTACCTTTAAAAAATAGCAGCGGAAAAGAACTAATATTTTGAACAAATGTATGTAGAAAAATCTTATTGGTGAGCAAGGCTTGCTTCTCAGTCATATAAATCCTTAGACAAGGTCCTTTTCATGTTGTTTGCCATTCTTAACATATTTGAAGTTAAAAGCTGAAACTTTGCCATTTTACTGATGTCAATCTGTTCTTTCCATTTCTTAAAATAATTTTGTCAAAATTGCTTGATTTTAGGTAGCTGTGGAAATGTCACTCCAAGCTACAAAGCCGAGCCTTCTGCAATCGAAACTAAAACATGCAGTAGCTTCTGTGACACCCTAATAAGTTAATTGTTTTTTTGGAACAGACAAAAAAAAATCTAGTGTTTCAACAATTGTTTAAATATTGAAGGAAAAGAAGAGGGGATTTTAGTTTTTGTGTTTGGATATTATCGTATGCAAACATTGTTGCGATAGTGTTGTAAGCTAATTCAGCGTGAAATGTTTAGTTGCTTGCAGGGTTCCACTATTTCCTACTCAAGAAGTGAAACACGACAATATCAGGTTACCTCTTGGTTTGGTGAACAGCAATATTTCCAGTCTCTTGTTCAAACTTCATGTTTACCATCGGGAGAGTGATGCAACAAGTGCTTGGAAATCCCTTACCAGTTGTCCCCATGTCAGTCATGTGGAAATACTACATCTCCGCCCTTACACAAACTATTGTGTTCGTTTAGTATACGAGGCGTATGACGGATTCAGCATGGGAACAGAGCTTACGAGAATCCGTACAGCAGAATACGGTAGGATTTTTAGCAACCAACGACTTCG